>SJYA01001450.1:935129-1083556 GCA_006410615.1 Neotragus moschatus | reverse complement strand
AGCAACTTCACTTTCTTTCTTTAAAGAGCCTTGGAGGTTTGGCACCCCATCCCCCGTCTCATGAATGATCGAATCCTAGGCTGCGGTTTATCCGCCTCTATTTTAGAAGACAGACACCCCTCTGCCACCCCCTTCTTCCAATGCGCCTTGCCAAGAGCGCTGTCACCCACCTCCAAGGACCGTGCCCAAGAAGATGCATTTCTTTTTGTGACGTTTCAGAAAATTCCACGTAGATCTAAGCATTTTCAGGCCCCCGGGGCGGGCTGTCTAGAGGGAAGGGATGATGGTCCACCAGGAAACCCTTTCTTTGTCGCCTGGCACGGACGACCCGGCTGAACGTCCTGCTCGGTGCTCTCCAGAAATCACAAAGGCGACTTTCCGCAGACACTGTCACCGGAGCGGGAAGGGGGCGTGGTCTATAGCTGAGCAGTTGCCCTTTTCTGTTGCAGCCGCAGCTCACTGGTCCGGGGCTCCCAGGTCCGTCCAGAATTTGCTCCCGAGTACCTCATTGTTCGATTCCCCCGGAAACCACGGCCCGTGTCCGCCGCGTTCCGCAGCCTGTGCTCCTATTTTCTCGCGGCCTCTGTCGCTGAGCAAGGCGGCCCGGGTGCAGTATGGAGGCGAAGGCAGGGTCCACCGCGGCTACCGATGGCGCGTACTCGGTGTCTGCGGAGGAGACCGAAAAGTGGATGGAGCAGGCGATGCAAATGGTGAGGGGGCCGGGGCGTGGACGCATAGGAGGGAACTTTCTCCGGCTTATCCCGACCGAGCATTTGAGTAAATGTCCCCGGGGTGCTTTCTGGGTCTTAATAATCTCGATGGCGCTCACAATCTCTGGGTAAACAGCTGGCTTTTACTGTCCTGAAATGTACTTTAGTCTATTCTCACGTGGCTCTGAGGGAAGGAAGAGAGGAAATACAGAAATTGTTTCATTTTCACTGTTTTGAAGTAAGCGTCAACATCTCTATTCGGGGGCTGCTGGCACGTGCGTGCTGGGTCCCCTTCTTTCCTGTGGACACTGGCAGATCTGCGACGTTACATTATTTTGTATGTATGACCCCTTGAACCTGCCTAGGAGAAGGAAGGAAGCTGAGGATGCTTTTGGTAGAGAGCAGGATAAGAACAGGCCCCTGAGCAGTCAGATTCCGCCATTCATTCATTCATCCATCCGTCCTCTTGCCCTCTGCCCTTTCTTCCCTCACTCCCTTCAGGACTACTGATTAAGGAGGGGTCTGATAAGTTTTGTGTACAACCCAAGCTTTACCTGTACTTATTTATGTGGGCCAGCAAACTCTTTAATAGGCATAAAAGTGTATTTGGCCTGTATGTATAGGTATATAAATCTTGGACGCACATATATGCATATTTTTTAAAACTTGTTTCTCATACTTTTTTGAAGGTGGTGGTGGTGGTGGTAACTAGTAGCTAAGTCGTGTCCGACTCTTGCCATTCCGTGGACTGTAAGTGACTTAGTAACAACAACAAAAAAAGATCTATTTTGTATTACATTCCAGGTAATGCCAAGTATACACTTAGGTATGCTGCTGCTGCTAAGTCACTTCAGTTGTGTCCGACTCTGTGCGACCCCCAAAACAGCAGCCCACCAGGCTCCCCGTCCCTGGGATTCTCCAGGCAAGAACACTGGAGTGGGTTGCCCTATAATTGAGACAAAAGTTTTACAAAATGATGCTTAACCTTCCTGTGCACAGTTTTCGTGGTATTTCTCTTTCATTCCATTTTTAAAAAACAAATGCTGGGCATCATACCTGATTTGATTTCATGATGCAGTCTTTCAGCCCACTTCAAAAGTTATTCTCCCCATTAAACTTATAGAATGCGTAACTTTTTGTTTGATACTTTAATGTTCATATATGCTTTCAAAGGATCTTCCCTGGTGGCTCAGATGGTAAAGCGTCTGCCTACAATGCCTACCATGTGGGAGACTGGGGTTCAGTCCCTGGGTTGGGAAGATCCCCTGGAGAAGGAAATGGCAACCCACGCCAGTATTCTTGCCTNATACTTTAATGTTCATATATGCTTTCAAAGGATCTTCCCTGGTGGCTCAGATGGTAAAGCGTCTGCCTACAATGCCTACCATGTGGGAGACTGGGGTTCAGTCCCTGGGTTGGGAAGATCCCCTGGAGAAGGAAATGGCAACCCACGCCAGTATTCTTGCCTGGAAAATCCCGTGGATGGTGGAACCTGGTAGGCTAGAGTCCACGGGGTCACAAAGAGTCAGACACGACTGAGTGACTTCACTTCACTTATGCTTTAAGTGATTAATTTATAATATGGAATTGTTTGTCCTGAACTCAGTTTATGTTACTAAATTCTTCCAGCTGGAAAAAAGGAGTTTTCATGTGATATCAAAATCTCTCTCCTTCCCCCAAATGATTTCAATACTGTCATATGCTGGGCGGCATAAGTCATGAGGATTATAGTAAATGCCCGTGAAGGTTGAAATGTCTCAAATTAAGCTGCGTTTATATCTTTCTGTGGATAAGAGACCTGGAGGTCAGGGGACATGGGAATCCTGAAAATTTTTGGTCTCCTCTGTTTATTTTCATTTGCTTCAGGAACCCTCCTCAGAATATTTATGGGGAGCTTACACAGATGAAATTTTGAGAGATCCTACCATAGCCAAGTTTATCCAGCCATTGAACTTTTCCCCTTTGTGTATCAGAAATGTGTTTTTTCTCCTTTCATATCCTCCATACTATTCTCTAGACTTCTGGACTGAACATTTGAGTCTTTTTACTACCTTTTTTAAAAAAATTAAACTTTTAATTTTATATTGGAGTATAACCCATTAAGAATGTCGTTATGAAAAAAAGAATATCGTGATAGTTTAGGTGGCCGGCAAAGGAACTCAGCCATACATATACATGTATCCTTTCTCCCCCAAACTCCCTCTCATCCAGGCTTCTACATAACATTGAACAGAGTTCCCTGTGCTATACAACAGATCATTGCTGGTTAACCATTTTAAATGTAGCAGTGTGTACCTGTTTGATAAGACCTTGGGCAAGTCACTTTATCCCCCTAGAGTACTGCCTCCTACTCTATAAAATGGGATAGTTGAACTCCTAGTAGTCTCTAGGGTCTCTCTGGCCTTGACATTATTGTCTCAACGTAAAGTGAAGTCGCTTAGTCATGTCCAACTCTTTTCCATCCCGTGGACTATAGCCTACTAGGCTCCTCCATCCATAGGATTTTCCAGGCAAGAGTCCTGGAGTGGGTTGCCATTTCCTTCTCTAGGGGATCTTCCCCACCCAGGGACTGAACCCAGGTCTTCCGCATTGCAGGTAGACGTTTTACCATCTGAGCCACAATTGGACTATAAACACCTAAAGCTATGATTGCCTAGTTTATCTACACAGGGTCAAGGAGGTCCTTAGTTTGCACTTTGTTCTTTTTGGCTAGTAGTATATGTTTCTTCCCACTCTAGAATTCTTGCCTGGAGAATCCCATGGATAGAGGAGCCTGGTGGGCGACAGTCCACAGGGTCACAGAGTTGGACACGACTGAGTGATTAACACATACACATATATTTCTTCCAGGTCTTAAACAAAGGGAAAAGAATGCTTGTGATAAGTCTTGGACTTCGTCCAACCATCCCTGCCACCTCCACTAAAGAAACTTCCAATATTAAACTACTTTGAAGACCTGTAGAAGTAATAGAAAGTGTCCTGTGTACTTCTGAGAAGAGTTTACGATCAGACCAGAAACATAGCTAGTACCAGATTCAGAGGCAGCTAATGTGTTCTGAGGAATTTGAAAGTGAGGTGTCCAGTGTACATGTAATAATAGGGAGGATACTAGCATACTTGCAGCACTTGGACAGAGTAGACATGTTTATATGGCCAATTCAAGTGACTGAGTGTTTGGCTGATATTGGTGTTTGTTGCACAAAGGCCTGGAGGAATTGGAATGGAGATGGATTCTTTAAAGTATATGATGAAAGGCAGAAAACATAAAAGAAGAATGAATAGGTTTTAGTTATATAAATATTGAAGATTTCTACATTGTAAAAAGCTAAGATACAAAGTAACAAAGGGAAAATATTTGCAGTGTAAATAAA
This sequence comes from Neotragus moschatus, assembly GCA_006410615.1. Taxonomy (NCBI): domain Eukaryota; kingdom Metazoa; phylum Chordata; class Mammalia; order Artiodactyla; family Bovidae; genus Neotragus; species Neotragus moschatus. Next base: position 1,079,475 of record SJYA01001450.1, on the reverse strand, counting down.
AGGACAGGTTGGATATAACCTTGATATATAAAGAACCTTGGCAAAGAGATATATACCCTAATATTGAAAATGTCAAACGATATGAATGAACATGCTATTTCTAAAAGAAGCACAGATAATGAACAAGTTAGTTAGTTAGTTAGTTTAGTAATAGATTAAATTCAAATTAAAAAGAGATATAATTTTTCAGTATTCTTATCTGGAGAATCACATGGACAGAGGATCCTGGCGGGCTATGGTCCATAGGGTTGAAGAGAGTCAGGCACAACTGAAGTGACTTAGCATACTTTTTCAGCTGTTAAATTGGCAAAGGTCAAAAACTTGCAATGATTGCTATAGAAAAGGATCTGTGTGTGAGGAGTTGGTTAGTTGGTTTCTGAAACTGGGGCATCTTTTCTAGAAGGCAACTTTGTTATATACATATAAAAAAGCCTTAAAACTGAGTTTATCCTTTGATCCAGTAATATCTTTATGGTATTTTTTTCCCAGATGAAAATATTTTAATGTTTTCTTTTTCTGATTATATAATTAATAGTCATAAGACATTTATTTTTATAAATTTATTAACATCAGTTCAGTTCAGTTCAGTCGCTCAGTCATGGCCGACTCTTCGTAACCCCATGAATTGCAGCATGCCAGGCCTCCCTATCCATCACCAACTCCTGGAGTGCACTCAGACTNGTATTTTTTTCCCAGATGAAAATATTTTAATGTTTTCTTTTTCTGATTATATAATTAATAGTCATAAGACATTTATTTTTATAAATTTATTAACATCAGTTCAGTTCAGTTCAGTCGCTCAGTCATGGCCGACTCTTCGTAACCCCATGAATTGCAGCATGCCAGGCCTCCCTATCCATCACCAACTCCTGGAGTGCACTCAGACTTAACGCCCATTGAGTCAGTGATGCCATCCAGCCATCTCATCCTCTGTCGTCCCCTTCTCCTCCTGCCCCCGATCCCTCCCAGTATCAGGGTCTTTTCCAATGAGTCAACTCTTCACATGAGGTGGCCAAAGTACTGGAGTTTCAGCTTTAGCACCATTCCTTCCAAAGAAATCCCAGGGCTGATCTCCTTTAGAATGGACTGGTTGGATCTCCTTGCAGTCCAAGGGTCTCTCAAGAGTCTTCTCCAACACCACAGTTCAAAAGCATCAATTCTTGGTTGCTCAGCTTTCTTCACAGTCCAACTCTCGCATCCATACATGACCACTGGAAAAACCATAGCCTTGACTAGACGGACCTTAGCTGGCAAAGTAATATCTCTGCTTTTGAATATGCTATCTAGGTTGGTCATAACTTTCCTTACAAGGAGTGAGCGTCTTTTAATTTCATGGCTGCAGTCACCATCTGCAGTCTTTTAAATAAGTCGAATTACATATTCGCATCATGCTTGTAAATATCCTTTTTTCCTAGGCATAATTATTTCTTATTTTAGTTTTTTTTCCTCTAACCCCCATCCCATAGTTCTTTTATTGCTCTGGAATGAATTACCAAAATGGGACATAGGATGTATGTATTTTAAAGCCATCTATCTAGATGTTTTTAGGTTGCCTTTTAGAACTATACTGCCCAGTGTAGTAGCCACTAGCATATGTGGCTAGTTATGTCATGAATAAGATGAAATTAAATATCCAGTGTCTCAGTCACATTAGCCGCCTTTCAACTACTCAGTAGCCACACATGGCCAGTTGCAACCATATTGGACAGCACAGATCAAAGGACGTTTCCATTACTATCGACAGTTCTTTTGGATAGCACTGGCCTGAAATGGTCCCAAGTCCATCCCCTCTGCAAGAATGTTCTGTCCTACCTGTTCCTACCATCCCTTGAATTATCACACTGAACATGTGGCAATGTTATGGGTGAGAAGTAATATCTGTGTTACATTTCTTGTTGTTCTTTGGTGAAGTTATCAAACTTTTAAGTAAAGTTCTCTATATTTTATTATTGTTTTGTAAAGTCACTATTTTTTCATGACAGTTTTCTTTTGGAGAGAGAGCATGTAATAAAGGTCATTGTTTTAATCATCACAGCATATAATTCTAAGGGTGTAGGTTTAGAATCAAATAAAAAAATAACAGCATTGCACTATTACATTCCAAACACATTGCCATGGGCTGTGTTTCATAGTGACCATATATATAAGGCCCACAGTAGTCCTGCTCTATGGTGGTTATTCTTCAGTCACCACTAAGTCATGTCCAACTCTTTGTGACCCCATGGACTGCAGCATGCTAGGCTCCTCTGTCTTCCACTATCACTTGGAGTTTGCTCAAATTCATGTCCATTGAGTCAGTGATGCTATCTAACCATTTCATCCTCTATCATCCCCTTCTTCTCCTGCCCTCATTCTTTTCCAGCATCAAGGTCTTTTCCAATGAGTCGACTCTTTGCATCAGATGGTCAAAGTATTGGAGCTTCAGCTTCACGACAGTCCTTCCAATGAATATTCAGAGTTGATTTCCTTTAGAAATGAGTGGTTTGATCTCCTTGCTGAACAAGGGACTGCTGAACAACAGTTTTTTCTAACACCACAATTTGAAAGCATATCAGGTGTGTATTATTACTGTCCTTATTTTCAGATGCGGACATCAAGGTTTAGAGTTAAGTAAGCTTCCCACAGTTAGGGAGCTGGTAAGGACGGAGATGTGATTTGAGCCCAGCCACCTGTCTTCACCTCCAGTTTGTCCTGTGCTGTGTTTGGTTGTTCACTGCTCCCCATTGTACTCTATTGGACCCCTCCGCCTATTCACTTTATTCCCACTGACTACCATGCATTGGGAATCCTAATTAGACATTTGGACTTTTTTTCCTCTGTGAATTGCCTAGATATATTCTCTTTTGTCCAATTTTATTATTAGTTTTCCTTTTTAAAAACCACATTGTAGGGACTTCCCTGGTGGTCCAGTGGCTAGGACATCTTGCTCCCAATGCAGGGGGGCTGGATTTGATCCCTGGTCAGGGAATTAGTATGTAGGTCAAGAAGCAACAGTTAGAACTGGACATGGAACAACTGAGTGGTTCAAAATTGGGAAAGGAGGTATGACAGGGCTGTATATTATCACTCTGCTTATTTAACTTTTATGCAGAGTACACCATGTAAAATGCTGGGCTGGATGAAGCACAAGCTGAAATCAAGATTGCCCGGAGAAACTTCAACAACCTCAGATGTGCAGATGATACCAGCCTAATGGCAGAAAGTGAAGAGGAATTAAGGAACTTCATGATGAGGGTGAAAGTTGAGAGTGAAAAAGCTAGCTTAAAACTTAACATTGAAAAAACTGAGACCATGTCATCCAGTCTCATCACTTCATGATAAATAGAAGGGGAAAAAGTGAAAGCAGTGACAGATTTTATATTCTTGGGCTTCAAAATCACTGTGGACAATGACTGCAACTATGATATTAAAAGACACTTACTCCTTGGAAGAAAAGCTATGACAAACCTAGACAATGTATTAAAAAAGCAGAGACATCACTTTGCCAACAATGGTCCCTATAGTCAAAACTATGGTTTTTCCAGTAGTCGTATATGGATGTGAGAGTTGGATCATAAAAAATGCTGAGCACCAAGGACTTGAATCTTTCAAACTGTGGTGCTGGAGAAGACTCTTGAGAGTCACCTGGACAGCAGGGAGATCCAACCAGTCTATCCTAAAGGAAGTCAACTCCGAATATTCACTGGAAGGACTGATGCCGAAGCTGAAGCTCCAATACTTTGGCCACCTGATGCAAAGGGCCGACTCATTGGAAAAGACCCTAATGCTGGGAGAAATTGAAGGCAAAAGAAGAAGGGAGCAGTAGAGAATGAGACGGTTAGATGGCATCACCGACTCAGAGCACGTGAATTTGAGCAAACTCTAGGAGGTAGTGCAGGACAGGGGAGCCTGGCATGCTGCAGTCCCTGGGGTTGGGAAGAGTCAGACACGACTTAGCGACTGAACAACAGCAGCCACATGGCAGTAGACCCCACATGCTGCAATTAAGACTTTGCATGCTACAACTAAAACATTCTGTGTGCTGCAGGTAAGACCTGGCGCAGCCCAATAAATAAATATTAAAAAAAAAAAGTTCTGGCGTGCCTTAAAAAAAAAAAGGTTGAGGATGCTTCATTCTAAAAAGAAAAAAAAATTACATTGTAGGAACTGTTTGTATTTTATAGCTATTTCTAGGGATAATTCATAAGGAATCAGTGGAGATATACAGAGAAGTTCCCCGTTTGTTTATAATAGTGAGGGATTTGAAAAAGAGCCACATGTGCTGGTCAAACAATAGGGGACCAATTAAGTGAATCATAATTGACGCAGAGAAGCACTATATAGTCTTAAAAAAATCATGTGCTGAAAAAATATTACTCAACATAGAGAAATGTTTGTAATATGTTCCTAGATGAAAAAGGCAGACTGCTGAATGGTATATATAGTATACATCTACGTGACTTTTTAGAAAGCTACAAATATGTATACGCAAGCATAGGAAAAAACCTGAAAATTTTCTATTACAGAATAATACCGGTGATCATATTTTGCACTGTTGGTTTTTATTTTTTGATGTGTGAATTTTTTTTACCCCCAAGTTTTCTGCCATACTTACTTTACACTTAGGAGAAAGAAAGATTGAGTGTATAAATACATCATCAGAGAGTCAGAGGGAGAAACGTTGCAAGGTTGCTGGAGTAAATCGTGTATTATAGTTGCTTTTTCTGGGCACCAAGTATTAGTATAAGATGATGGCATGTCTGAGGGAAGCTCGAAAAGAAGTCAAGCACAGACACATCCATCGTATCAAATGTAGTGTGATGAAATGTTTCTTTGTGTTAGGCCTTGTGCCATGCGCTTGGCCTACAAAGGTGAGCAGAGCAGGTTTGCTAGTGCTTGGGTCTAGTGCTTCCCCCAGGAGCATACTGTTTAATTGATGAGATTAAGCCGCGCTCAAATGAAAAAGTTAATAGTAGCAAGTCCAGGGTCCAAAATAAGAGGCTGACATAAAATGCTATCAGATAATAGGTGACAAGGTCCTGAGCAAGTTAGCTGAGTGAAATTACAGGATGCTTTCGTAACTTGAAAAAGCGAAATGGGATGTCGGTGAGTGGAAAAGAGGAGACGGGTTCTCAAGGGGAGGATCCATCAAGTACAAAGAAATGGAGGACTCGGTCTTGGGTTAGGAGGGGATCCAACTCTCTGTCCGGAACAGGACTTCCTAACCAGGGCTCAGGTTTTAGGAGGAATCTATAAGCCCTGATGCTGTGTGTAAAAGTGTCACGTGCTCGTGCCTTTTTCACGTGGGCGTGTCCATAACTTTCACCAGATTCTCAGAGGGGCTCCAAGAAGTTTAAGGACAAAGGACCTGGAAGGATAACGAAAGGTTCGGGTGACTCAGTTGGCTGGTGGGGAGCGTTGGGTGATGGCTGGGAGGCTCTTGGTCTCCAGGTGTGGAGAAGTTGAGTGTGTTACAGGAGAACAGAGCTTCTCAGAGTCATGAGCAGTGACAGCTCTAGTGTCGTTTGACCTTTTGAACGTTATTATTTTCTACCTAAGAGTTGTCCTGGCCGAATTGTCTTTTCCTCCAATTTTCCTTTTTCTTTCGTAGGAGATATACTCGGGTACTCTTCAAGAGTCTGTGCACTCTGACCCCCCTCTCCCCTTCCGCTACCACCGCGTCACTAGAAAGTAGTTTGTAGGAAGGACGGCTTTAGAGAAACTGCACAGTCTCTTCCGTCCTAGAGCTGTCTTTTCTGTAGCAGGTGGATCCTGGCTAGAGTGCAGATGACATTTGAAGAGCAAAAGAAAGGACATTAAAGACATTTGGAGTAGGGACCAGTGTTTGAGCCAGTGAGAAGAGAGATTTCATTCTTCAGTTGTGAACCTTGGTAACTTATTAATTTATGAAAGACAAAATCACCATTTTAAATAGTAACGGAGCCTCTCAGAAAAGATGAGGTGGTTGAAAACCTACATAGGTACAATTCAGAGCCATGCTGCCTGATCTTTTGTGCATTTATACTGAAACGATCGGACTTGGCAGAAGAGGTGGTGGGAATGTTGGAAAGTACAAGATGGGATGGATTAAAAAGTCTTTTCGGTGTAATTAAATCTGTTTTGAACTTCCCAGCAAAGGAAATAGACGTATTTGATACACGCACATACACACGTGCCTCGTTTCTGTGGGGTTTTGAGGTTGCTCTCGCCACCTCCTCCCTAACTCCCCACTCCACCCGCCCCCCCTCACCCTCAGTCTAGGCTGTTCCTCCTCAACAGCATTAGTTGCCCTTTTCAAGCACTGCTGTCACTCATGCTGTCTCTCTAACCGGGACAGCAGTGGAAGGCATTTTCACAAAAATGAAACAGAAATATAGAGTGGGAAATGGAGTTAAAAGCAGATAATTTTCTTGAAGGAAGCAAGAGAAAATCCGAAGGAAAAAATGAAAGGCCCAAGTCGCGTCCCCTCCCCTCTCTGGGTGCCTGAGTGTGGCCCCGGCTGTTTTCCAGGTGAACAAGTCAGGATGTGGAAGGAACCCCCCCGGGCAGCTTGGGTTGGCCTCTGCCTGCCACCTACTCCCTCCTTCCCTCTGCTCTTGGATCCTCTCCTGCACGTTTGAAATGAACAAGTAGCCCCACGTAGAGCCCTTCAGCAAAGAGGTTTACAGATAATCCTTGTCACGTGGCCCCCTGGGTCTTTACGCTTTCTTTAAGCTTTCTGCGTCTCACTCTTACTAAACATCCCCTTTCCCTTCATCTCTTGAGCTAGCGCTGCTAAGAACCCAAGCACCAATAAAGTGGCTGGTCAGTGGTGACTGGAGTAGACACTTGAGGCAGAGCTTTGGCTGAGAACCCAGGAACCCTGCAGGTGCTCCCCGGAGACCTGTTGAACAAGCTAGTGGAGGATCCAGATTGCCTGGGCTCTAGGCCCAGCGTCACACAAGGACTGATCCCGTACGTAACCTTCCCATGGCTCAGTCTCCTTGTTTGTAAAATGGGGAAACCACAAACCAGTCGCACAGGGTTATAAAGTACACGAATTAATATTGTGCCTGAACTAGTCCCACATCAGGGGGAACGTTCCAACAAGCTCTCAGCTCTTATTATGTGCAAGCTCAGAATCAGAACACTTACCATACAGACACAACAGTCTGTTGTAATAGAAACTAGAAATGTAACTTACACATAAGTCCCTCTTCAAGCTACTGGTTTTCATTGCCTCCATCCCACCCATATTGACCTTTCCTTCTTGGCCCAGTATTTTCCTCGGTTCTTCTATAACCCCAGACACTCCTCTGGGGTGTAGGTTTTCCTCCTACCTCAGTCGCCCTCTCTTCTTAATTGCCATTGTAAGAGCCTTCTGGTTTATTCCACCTTTTATTTTTTTTTAATGTTTCATTTTCAAATAATAACAAATTCACAGAAAGTTGCAACACAGTATACAGAGAAGGCCCCAATACCCTTCACCTAGCTTCCTCTAGTGGTAACATACTACACAACTGTAGTGAAATATCACAGCAGGGAATATAACATTAACCCAGTCTGCAGCGCTTTACATGTCATCAGCTTTATGTGTGTGCTCCTGGGTGCATCTGTGTGTGCAGAGTTCAGTGCAGTTTTGTTACCTGTTGTATTTGATCACCACTAGGACTTCTCCATCACCACGAGGCTCTTGCTGCCCCTTTATGGCCACCATCCTTTACACCCTAATCCCCAGCAGTCACTAATCTATTCTCCATACCTATAGTTTTGTCATTTGCGAATGTGGTATACTTGAATATGTCACCTTTGGGGATTTTTTTTTTCCCACTCAACGTAATTTCCTTGAGTCAGTTAATAGCTGATTCCTTTTCATTGCTGTGTAGTTTTCCATGGGTGGATGCAACATACTTTTTATAACCAGACAGCCCTTGAAGGACATTTGGGTCATTTCCAGTTTGGAGTTAGGAGTAAAATTTCATTGAACATTCATGTCTGTATATGACATTGTGTTATTGTATGCACATAAGATTTCATTTCCCTGGGTAGACAAATGCCCAGAGTATAATCATTGGGTCATATGTTAAGTGCATGTTAAGCTCTTTAAGGAACTGCCAAACCATCTCCCAGGGTGGCTGTAACAATTTTACGTTCTTGCCAGCAATATATGAGATCCTGTTTCTCTGCTTCACTGGCATCTGTCGTTAATACTTTTTATTGCAGCCATTCTGGTAAGTATGTAGTGATATCTCATTGTGGTTTTAATTTACATTCCCTAATGGTTAATGATGTATCCATCTTTTCATATACTTATTTGCCATCTGTATGCCGTCTTTGATAAAATGTTTTTCAGTATCTTTTGCCCATTTTCTAACAATTTTTTTAAACTGTTGTATTTTGAGCATTTTTTTTTTCATAATCCAGATCTAGACTGTTGTTGATTATGTTGTTATTCAGTCACTAAATTGTGTCTGACTCTTTGTGACCCAGCCATGAAATTAAAAGATGCTTGCTCTGGGAAGAAAAGCTATGACCATCCTAGACAGCATATTAAAAAGCAGAGACATTACCAACAAAGGTCCGACTAGTCAAAGCTATGGTATTTCCAGTAGTCATGTATGCATGTGACAGCTGGACTATAAAAAAAGCTGAGTGCTGAAGAATTGATGCTTTTGAACTGTGGTGTTGGAGAAGACTCTTGAGAGTCCCTTGGACTGCAAGGAGATCCAACCATACACTCCTAAAGGAAATCAGTCCTGAATATTCATTGGAAGGACTGATGCTGAAGCTGAAACTCCAATACTTTGACCACCTGATGTGAAGAACTGACTCATTGGAAAAGACCCTGTTGCTGGGAAAGGTTGAAGGCGGGAGGAGAAGGGGACGACAGAGGATGAGATGGTTGGATGGCATCACCAATGCAATGGACATGAGTTTGAGTAGGTTCTGGGAGTTGATGATGGACAGGGAAGCCTGACGTGCTGCATTCAGTGGGGTCACAAAGAGTCAGACACGACTGAGCAACTGAACTGAACTTTGTGACCCCATGGGCTGCAGCACACCAAGCTCCTCTGTCCTTCACTATCTCCTAGAGTTTGCTCAAATTCATGTTACTTGAGTCAGTGATATTATCTAACCATCTCATCCTCCGTCACTTCCCTTTTCCTTGCCTTTAATCTTTCCCAGCATGAGGGTCTTTTCCAACGAGTGGGCTGTTTGCATCAGGTGGCCAAAGTATTGGAGCTTCAGCTTCAGCATCAGTCCTTCCAATGAATATTAGGGTTGATTTCCTTTAGAGTGGACTGGTTTGATCTCCTTGCTGTCCAAGGAACTCTCAAGAGTCCCCTTAAATATGTGGTTTATAAGTACTTTCTTCCTATTTTAGCTTATCTTTTCTTCCTCTTAACAGGATGTATTAGTTTTCTCTGGCTTCGGTAACAAATGCCTGCACACTTGGTGGCTTAGAACAACATAGGTTTATTCTCTTATGATTCTGGAGGCTAGGAGTCCACTTTCAGTTTCACTGCCCCCAAACCAATGTGCCAGCAGGGCTGTGCGCCCTCTGGAGGCCCTAGAGGAGAATATATTTCCTTGCCTTTTCCAGCTTCTAATGCGACATTCGGAGAAGGCAATGGCACCCAACTCCAGTACTCTTGCCTGGAAAATCCCATGGACGAGGAGACTGGTAGGCTGCAGTCCATGGGGTCGCTTTCACCTTTCACTTTCATGCATTGTGAACTTTTCACTTTCATGCATTGGAGAAAGAAATGGCAACCCACTCCAGTGTTCTTGCCTGGAGAATCCCAGGGATGAGGGAGCCTGGTGGGCTGCTGTCTATGGGGTCGCACAGATTTGAACACGACTGAAGTGACTTAGCAACGCAACATTCCTTGCTTGGTATGGCTCCTTCCCGCATCTTTAAAGCCAACAGCATAGCATCTTCAAATCTCTCTGCTTCCTTTGTCCCATTGCTTTCTACTCTGTGTGCCAAATCTCTCTCTGTGTCTCTCATAAGGACAGTTATGATTGCATTTGGGGCCACCTAATAATCCAGGATAACTTTCCTATCTCAAGACCCTCGACAGATATTTGATGGATGAGCACATGATTTGTCTTTCTTGTGCACCCTAGTTTATGTGTCATCCTGAACTTATTTTAAATTTCACTCTCTGTGTGATGATTGCCTTAACTCTGCTGGTTCTTACTATTTCCTCCCTCCCCAGCTGTCAGTCCTCCTCCCAGCTTTCCTTCCTGCAGTAACCTATGGTACATTTTTTATTTGTATATATGCACCAAACCTTGGAACTCTGCAGTCTTTCAAACTTTGTGCAAACTGGGTATGCTTTAACTGTTTTTAAAGAACTGGGACAGAACTAGCCTGTGGGTAGTGCATGACCCAGTTCTGAAGAACGTGGTCTTATGGCTTCAGATACTGTCTCCTTGCATCTCTCCAGGCCCCAGCTTTATCCCACTACTCCAGGTGCAAGAGAAGTATCATATGCTCCCACAATGTGCCTCTCCTTTCACCACTGTTGGCCAAATGAAAAGTGTCAGCTGAGCATGTTTGAAGCAGCTAAGGGACCCACGCTAGCGTTATGATAGGGTTATTTTATTGCTGGGAGCAGGCGGCTAGTGCAGGAGACGGAACACACACTGATTTCAGCAAAGCCTTCGGCTTGGCACTTTGTATGCCCTGTGGTGTGTGTAAATACCTCTGCTTCAGTAGGAATGTAGTCTTCTAGAGTGTCTTCCAGCCTGCCCAAACAGGAAATGCCATGCCTTTCTAGAAACAGTGGTACTTGGGTTCTTTAAACCATAGTGAGGTGGAAATGACTGTACCCTAGTCCACGGGTCGCAACCGTTTCAGGATCTCTCTCACCTGTGCTGTCCGGGCATCCCAGAAGTAACCTACCTGTTTTTGCTCTCTGTCTGAAGAAGTATTCCTTAGCTGTGCTGGGCCCCAGAATTTCTAGGGCTCCTTCAGCCACCATGGTGGTGGTTTAATCGCTAAATCATGTCTGACTCTTTGTGACTCCATGGACTGTAGCCCACCAGGCTCCTCTGTCCATGGGATTCTCCAGGCAAGAATACCAGAGTGGGTTGCCATTTTCTTCTCCAGGGGATATTCTGACCCAAGAATCAAACCCGCATCTCTTGTACTGCAGGCAGATTCTTTTACTGCTGAGCCGGCAAGAAGCCCATTACCTCAACCACTGGGCTGGAAGAAAAATGGACAGCTGGTGATGGAGGGGTGACTCTGCAACTATAATGATTGGTTTACCATCCCTGGGATGGTGGTGGGACCGTGCCTAAACTTACTTTTCTCACTTGTATTTTTCAGTTGAGATATATTTCACATGCGTTTCCCTGGTGGCTCAGCAGTAAAGAATCCACCAGCAGTGCAAGACCCGCGGGTTTGATCCCTGGGTCAGGAAGATCCCCTGGAGGAGAGCATGGCAATCCACTCCAGTATTCTTGCCTGGAGAATCCCGTAGACAGAGGAGCCTGGCGGGCTATAGTCCATGGAGTCACACAGAGTCAAACACGACTAAGTGATTTAGCACGCATATTTCACATACAGTGAGATGCACAGGTCTTAGATGTATTGTTCATTCAGTTCTGAATGATGCAGACATCTATGTAAGCCACATCCTTATCACGATAAAGTTTTTTCCTCCCCAGATTTCCTTGTTTCCCTTTCCAATCAAGCTACTCATCCCTGTTTGTGATGGAACGACTGTTGCAATTACCTTCATCCCAGTTTACTCTGTTCTAGTCATTCACTTGAAGGGAATCATACAGTGTGTGCACCTTTGTGTCTGATTTCTTTGCCTTAGCATGTCTGGAGTTCATCCATGTTGTTGTGTGTATCCGTAGTTTGTTTCTTTTTTATTGCTGAATAGTATTCCATGGTTTGTTTACCCATTCTTTTGTTGATGGACACCTGTGCTGTTTCCTGTGTTTGACTCTTATGAATCAAGCTGTTATGAACATTCTTTTACAGGGTTTGATTGTTTGTTTTTGCTGGACACATATTCTCTTCTCTTAAGTAAATACTTAGGAGTGGGATAAACTAGATGTTCATAGGCTGTATGTAGGTTTACTTCTTGGGGTTTCCTGGGTGCTAAACAACCTGCCTGCTAGTGCAGGAGATCTAAGAGACGCATGTTTGCTCCTGGGTCGGAAAGATCCCATGGAGAAGGAAGTAGCAACCCAGTCCACTATTCTTGCCTGGAGGAGCCTGGAGGGCCATGGTCCATAGGGTCACAAAGGGTCAGACACGACTGAAGCGATTTTAGCACACATGTGTGTTTACTTCTTAAAGAAACTTCTAAAATGTTTTTCAAAATGGTTGTGCCAGTTTTGTATAGAGTGCTCCAAAGCCATTATTGTCTCGCTTAGAACAGAGATTGTGGGCACAGGGAGATAAGCAATCTGGTCACCTTGATGCCGGTCACCAGGGGATGTTTTCTGTAATTTTTAAAGCATCAAAAAGATTAAGCAAGTGGAATTTCAACAAAGAAAGAATTTTAATAAAAGACTTATATGTGTTACTTATTCTCCTACCTGTTTACAAATATACGTGCTGTGCTGTGCTAAGTTGCTTCAGTCATGTCCGACTCTTTGCGACCCTGTGGAATATAGCCAGTTAGGCTCCTCTGTCCATGGGATCCACCAGGCAAGAATACTGGAGTGAATTTCCATGCCCTGCTCCAGGGGATTTTTCCAACTGAGGGACTGAACCCATGTCTCCTGCACTGGCAGGCAGTCCTTTACCGCTGTGCCACCTGAGAAGCCTGTACTCTGTCAAAAAAGAATGCACAGCTCAGTTCAGTTCAGTAGCTTAAGTGTGTCTTACTCTTTGCGACCCCATGGACTGCAGCACACCAGGCTTCCCTGTCCATCACCAACTCTTGGAGCTTGCTCAAACTCATGTCCATCAAGTTGGTGATGCCATCTAACCATCTCATTCTCTGACGTCCCCTTCTCCTCCCGCCTTCAATCTTTCCCAACATCAGGGTCTTTTCCGATGAGCCAGTTCTTCACATCAGGTGGCCAAAGTATTGAAGTTTCAGCTTCAGCATCAGTCCTTCCAGTGAATATCCAGAACTGATTTCCTTTAGGATTGACTGGTTTGATCTCCTTGCAGTCCAAGGGACTCTCAAGAGTCTTCTCCAACACCCCTGGCAGTATAAGAACAAGGGTCAAAGGTAGTCTTTGATCAGTCCTGCTTCTAATAAAAGAAAGACTCAGGGAGCTCAGGACCTATGATGGGGATTTGTTCTTGAGTCTCAATACAGACACAACAGAGAATAAAGGCACTGAATACTGGAGTATGTTTTAGAAAAGGGGACACTGAGCCACGTTTCTTTTCTCTGATGTTTGTTCATGTATGTACTCCTTAGGCTGCCTGTTTCTCTCATCTTTTCAAGTATTGAACATCACCTGTTAGATTTTCCACTTTGTCTTTTAGGCCAAAGACGCCCTAGACAATACTGAAGTTCCTGTTGGCTGCCTTATGGTCTACAACAATGAAGTTGTGGGGAAGGGGAGAAATGAAGTTAATCAAACCAAAAATGTATGTGAGTTGAATAGTATAATTGGAAACATATGACAGTGATGGTAGGTGTGGAATGGATTTCTCATGGTTGGTGGCAAGATGAATCTGTGAAGAGTTAGGTGACCATAAGTGGAAAGACAGTTTCCTGAAAACTTTTAAAATGTCTTTTTTTTTTTTTTCTGATTATAAAAAGTGATCCATACTGATTTTCAAAATTTTGGATAATTCAGAAAAAATTAATGAAGCAGTAAATTCTTTGGGTCTGATTTTCCATTTCATAGAGCTTTAACATGAGTAAAGTCCAAGAAGGGTTTTATTACATCAGAGTGTCCATACAGAAGAAATGAGTCCATCTCCATTTTAAGCAAATGTAATACCTGGAAATTCTACTTTATAAGACATAGCAATTTAGCTCATATTGTATCCTTCAGTGAGGCTTCCCTGGTAGCTCAGTTGGTAAAGAATCTGTCTGCAATGCAGGAGACCCTGGTTTGATTCCTGGGATGGGATGATCTGCTGGAGAAGGGATAGGCCACCCACTCCAGTATTCTTGGGTGTGTAGTACCTTTAACTATTGTGTTCCTCCTAGTCAATTAAGAAGTCACCCTCAACTGATAGCTGTGGAGGATTGTATAAGGAGAGCTATTCCTATATCAGGTAATTCAGTGGAGTACAGTCTCCACCAGCTGCTGTCTCTGAACCTGCAGGTACACTTTAAAAGCTTCCGTGACTTTATTGTGGTTAGGTTGAGAAGTTATGAATTAAGGAAACACTTGTTGAATGTGGTATCGCCACATGTGTTACAGTGAGTAGAAATGAAATCATAAGTTTTAGGATTATAAGAAGTGTCTAGGGGACTCAAGGTTAGCTTATAACTTTAACACCACTCATGTCAACTTTGATTTTACTTGGTAGTCAGAGAAACGAGCTGGGGGTGCTATGAGCACTTTCAAGTTCATTCATCACACCTATCAACAAGAAAACTCAGATCTAGAGAAACACAAGCAAAATAAGGACCCAAATTCACAAAACAATTGTTATGTGGACATCAAGAGCCTGTAAGATAAGTAATAAGCTGTGTGTGTGTGTGTTAGTCACTCAGTCGTTTCTGACTCTTTACAACTGCATGGAATGTAGCCCGCCAGGCTCCTCTATCCATGGAATTCTCCAGGCAAGAATACTGGAGTGAATTGCCATTTACTTCTCCAGGGGATCTTCCTGACCCAGGGGTCAAACCCTGGGTCTGCATTGCCGGCAGATTCTTTACCGTCTAAGCCACCTGGAGAGTCCAACAAGCCATAGTACACCAGTTAGTGAATCTACAGATACTTATTTGGGAGTAGAATTTTGTATTTTAAATAATTGTCATATCTCCCTATTAGTATTTTGTGGTTCATTGGAGAAGGAAATGGCATCCCACTCCAGTACTCTTGCCTGGAAAATCCCAGGGACGGAGGAGCCTGGTAGGCTGCAGTCCATGGGGTCGCAAAGAGTTGGACACGACTGAGCAACTTCACTTTCATTTTTCACTTTCATGCATTGGAAAAGGAAATGGCAACCCACTCCAGTGTTCTTGCCTGGACAATCCCGGGGACGGGGTAGCCTGGTGGGCTGCCACCTATGGGGTCGCACAGAGTTGGAGACGACTGAAGTGACTTAGCAGCAACATAGCTTACTTAGCTTCTGGTTCTTCAGCGATAAAAGAGTTGATTGAGATGATTTAGGTCAGCGATTATTTCTTGAGAACTATGAGGACGTTGGATTCAGTAATTCTGAACCTGATTTCTAAAAAGCACCCAATTTGGGGGAACTTTGCTTTTTTTTAAGCTCCCCAGTTGGTTCTGGTATGCAGTCAGGTATGGGACCCTCTTTGCCAAAGGAACCTTCCAGCTCTGAGTTTATCATTCTGGGCCAGCAGGGCTCCCATCTGCCTCTTGCTTCCATGGCCCCTTGGCCACTGTGCCAGCACTTTCCACAGGTAAATGAACACCTTTCTGTTTGCCCCACCGAATTTTATGCTTCTGGAGGACAGAGACTTTTTCCCCCACAGAGTTTAGTTCAGTGGCTTGTACATAGTTGACACTAAGTGTAAGTTTATTGATAAACATGTTTATCATGAATACTATAAATAATTGCCACATAGCAGAGTACATATATAGTGTTATGTGTGACTGTGTTTCATATAATTCATATCACTTTATGAGATGTAGATACCAGAATTACATTTGGGGAAACTAAGGCTTGGAAAAGCTATGTAACTTGCCCAAGGCAAACCAATTAGTAATGTCATAGTCAGGATTCAGACTGAAGTATGGTTGACTTCAAATTTTGTGCATTTCTCCTATACTCTGCTGCTCCTGGCAGGTATCTGAAACTGATACCAAACCTCTGCTTCTCTCTAGAGTCTGCCAGTATATAAAATCCTATCCCAGAGAAAATGTAAGTGATGATATCCCAGTGATGACATTCTAAATATAGATTTTATTTAGAGTGAGGTCAGTGATAGTCTTGAAAACATATTCAAATCTAAACCACATGCTTATGAAAATTTCAGGTTCCTTGGCAAATATTCAGGAACCATAGACATCTTTTTTTTTATTTGAGACTTCTCTCTCTGGTATTTTAACTGAAAGAGTGTCCCCTAAAGTACTTAGATACTTAACTAAAAATAGAGCACTAATTCCTGTGACATCTCAGATTAGGTATCTTTTGTCGGCAAGGCTATGGTACTTGAACTGGGAAATCCACTGTCAGCTGCTAAGGGTGTCCTGAAACCTTTATTCGCTGAAATGTTTGCAGGAAGAGTAGGCCCGTTGTTCATGTTGACTTTGGAATATTTGTAAAATACTGTTACATGTAGCCAACAAGGTCAGTGCAGGCAGCTCTCTTTCCAGGCGACTCGACATGCCGAAATGGTGGCCATTGACCAGGCCCTAGACTGGTGCCGTCGCCGCGGCAGGAGTCCTTCTGAAGTGTTTGAACACACCGTGCTGTACGTCACCGTGGAGCCGTGTATCATGTGCGCCGCTGCTCTCCGCCTGATGAGTATCCTTTGACTTCCCAGGTTAGTGTCTGGCACTCATCTCATGAACTCAAAAATGGACGGTGGAACGACAGTGGGAGGGAGGCTCCTCCCACCAGAGGGAGGAGCTTATATGTATACAGGTGGCTGATTCACGATGTTGTACCGCAGAAACCAGCACAGCCTTGTAAAGCAATTATGTTTCAGTTAAAAATAATCAAAGGCATCAGTGTAAAACAAAAAAGTCCACACAATGTTATAAAACAAAAAAGATTCTACTATATGAAAACAGAATTATGACACAAATTTTGGAAGATGTACTTTACAAAATACAGTGTTCCTTGGCCAAAACATTTTTTAAGAAAGACTTTTGAATAATGAAATCTTTCTTTAATATCAATAAACTATAACAAGTAAGTGAGAGCAAGAAACGCTTCAAGCTAACTGAAACTGTCAGGTAAAGACAGACCATAAATTAGACTATTTAACAGTGTACATAAGAAAAGACCTGAAGAATATGCACCGATTTTGCCTGTGGTGAACAGATTACAGGTGACTTAAAATTTCTCTTTCTCTGTTTATAAGTCTTTATTGTTTATTTTTGCCATGAATACCTATTACATAGAAGGCTTGAAAAATTCTAAGTCAGAAGTAAATACAAAGTGAAAGTATTTATGATACTGTGTTGTTGTTGTTTATTCGCTCAGTCTGACTATTTGAGACCCCACGGACTGCAGCATGCCAGGCTTCCCTGTCCTTCACTGTTTCCTGGAGTTTGCTCAGACTCTTGTCTGTTGAGTCATTGGTGTCATCCAACCATCTCATCCTCCGTTGTCCCCTTCTCCTCCTGCCCTCAGTCTTTCCCAGCATCAAGGTCTTTTTCAGTGAGTTAGCTATTCACATCAGGTGGCCAAAGTATTGGAGTTTCAGCTTCACCATCAATTCTTCCAATGAATATTCAGGGTTGATTTCCTTTAGGATTGAAAAATTTGATCACCTTGCAGTCTGAAGGACTCTCAAGAGGCTCCTCCAGCACCATAGTCTGAAGCATCAATTCTTCGGTGCTCAGCCTTCCTTATGGTCCAACTCTCACCTCCATACACGACTATTGGAAAAACCATAGCTTTGACTATATGGACCTTTGACAGCAAAGTGATGTGTCTGCTTTTTAATACGTTGTCTAGGTTTGCCATCGGAGAAGGCAATGGCAGCCCACTCTAGTACTCTTGCCTGGAAAATCCCGTGGATGGAGGAGCATGGTGGGCTGTAGTCCATGGGGTCGCGAAGAGTCGAACCCGACTGAGCGACTTCACTTTCACTTTTCATTTTCATACATTGGAGAAGGAAATGGCAACCCACTCCAGTGTTCTTGCCTGGAGAATCCCAGGGACGTGGGGGAGCCTGGTGGGCTGTGGTCTATGGGGTCGTACAGAGTTGGACACGACTGAAGCGACTTAGCAGCAGCAGCAGCAGGTTTGTCATAGCTTTTCTTCCAAATAGGAAATGTCTTTTAATTTCATGACTGCAGTCACCATCCACAGTGATTTTGGACCCCAAGAACTGTAAACTGTAAATAAATGGGAAGTTATACAGTTATAGCTCTTCGAATTGTGTCTTTCACAGAATAAGTGACACAAATACTGAGTACAAGTTAGCCTCTAAAGGTCTTTTTTAAATTGCTTGATGATTCAACAATTAATTGTTGAATCTCATGCTAGCATATTCTTATGTATTTATTTTGGTTGTTGCTGTTCAGTCGCTCAGTCGTGTCTGACTCTTTGCAAACCCATGGACTATAGCATGCCAGGCTTCCCTGTCCTTCACCATCTCTCTGAGCTTGCACAAACTCATGTCCATTATTTTGGTATGTGGATGTGAATCATTTAATCACTAAAAATAATAGAGAGGGCTGTGAGTATGATAAGACATGCAGTTTCTACTTTGTAAACTCTGCCCATTGTGCCGTCCAGAGTGGCTCCGTTTTAGTCAGGTTTATTCTGAGCCACAGTCATATTTGCTTGAGGAAAGAACAAGCTATTAAGAGGTGACAATCTCTGGATTAACTTCCTGCCTCCCTTTTGGCTCCAATTCTCTAGTGATTCCAAAATATCTCCTTTAGGAGAGGCCAGAGAGAGCACCAAGCTGCAAGTATTTAGCAAATGCTAAATGTGTAGCAAATGCTGAATGTGTAGCAAATACACATTCAGTTTTCACTCCATTTGCAGTTGTGAAATGTTAATTTTTAAATCCTTTAAACCTCTTTCTTTTGTATAGCTAGATTGTGAAGTGAAGTGAAAGTTTCTCAGTCGTGTCCAACTCTGCGACCCCATGGACTATACACTTCATGGAATTCTCCAGGCCAGAATACTGGAGTGGGTAGCCTTTCCCCTCTCCAGGGGATCTTCCCAACCCAGGGATTGAACCCAGGTCTCCCACACTGCAGGCAGATTCTTTACCAGACAAGCCACAAGGGAAGCCCAAGAGTACTGGAGTGGGTAGCCTATCTCTTCTCCAGCGGATCTTCCTGACCCAGGAATCAAACCAGGGTCTCCTGCATTGGAGGCAGATTCTTTACCAACTGAGCTATCAGGGAAGCCGAAAACTAAGTTATATTCTAGAAGGAACTTCCTGAATTAAAGGGTGCTTAGACCTAGAGAAATACCTCTGGTCTGGCAGCAATGGAATTTGAACCCACGACTCTGAAGAGACTGGAGCCTAAATCCAGCACCTTAGACTGCTCGGCCATGCTCCTTGATTGCAAAACTGAATTTTAAAGACTAAGCCCAAATTTAATTATTTTTAAGGGTGGCGTGGGCTTTCCTCTCTAGGACAGCTGGTATAAACCCACCCTAGTTTCGTCACAATATGCACTTGAACAGCTTGTTCTCTGGAGGACCTTAATTCTTTCTCAGGAATCCCGCTGGTTGTCTATGGCTGCCAGAATGAGAGATTTGGTGGTTGTGGCTCTGTTCTGGATATTGCCTCTGCTGATCTACCGAGTACTGGGAAACCATTTCAGGTAATATGAACTCTGTTATACTTTCTCTTTCTTTCTAATTACTCTTATCTCACCTACGGGCTTGCGGGTAATTAGCGTGTTGTCAGTACACCAAGGAGCCATGACTGAACCAGGTAGGTGCTGGAAACCTCTGGTCAAGGTCATGGAGGCCTCAGTGTAAGACTGCAGGTAATCATTTCCAAGAGAGTGCTTAGCTGTCTTAATGAACAGAATCCCTCCAGAAGGAGAGTTCCAGCCTTCCAAGCTTTCCTCTGACAGCCTTCACCAACATCATCAGCTATGTGTAAGGACCCTACCACTATGGGCCTCTCCCCTCCACATGTGTGCCTGGCTCTGTGTTGTACCAAGTTTGCATGATGCTTAGTCTGTGTTGGTGATTATAGCAGCCATTTACAGTGAATACACAAAATTTTTCGCAAAGTCAGTCGTTTTGCTTGATTGCCCTATACTATTTTGGGCATCTAGCAATCAATACCTGATTTCGTTTTTTTTCCCCCTGCCTTTTTGATGTTGAAATTTCCCCCAGGCCCAAGAATCCACTTAAAAATTCTACTTTCTCTTTAACTTTGACAATTCTCCCAGAGTTTTCATGTTTAAGGCTATGAGCAGAAGAAATTTTTATTTCGGAATTTGGTCTCTAGACAAATACCAGTTCCCATAAATTGGTTTGATTTTTTTTCTCTCTAAGATGTAAGGTTAATCTTAAAAGTATTATGCTTTAAAAAAGAAAAGGACTTAACAAGCGCTGGACATGGTGTGTAGTTAACAAAGATCTCAGATATTCTTGGGAGAATATTAAGTACCTGTGAAGGGCTAAATTTGGTTGCATCCCAATGAGAACAAGTTTTGGAAAACATTCTATTTTGAGTTTTCCCAGCTGAACATCGGCTTTCCCAACAAGCCCTGCACTTTTGAGAACAGATAACTTTTACCATCACATCAGAAAAGAAACCGTCATAGGATGGAGAGTAAGCAGTACAGTTAGCTTGATCATTAAAACAATCTGCAAAGTGATTCGCTTTCTTCCAGTCACTTCTATCAGTAACTCAGATTTTGCCTACATAACTCTGCAAATAAATCGCTGACTCTGTACTTCATTTATGAGAAAGATCTAAAGAATTCCTCAGAGCTTCTCAGCTGAACAAAGATGAGCCCTGAGATATCAGACGTGGGTGGAACATTTCTGTCCAACATGCCAGTGATGTTGCCAGTGACGTTACCCGTGACCGCATCACGTTGTGCCCCTTCAAAGGCCTGTGTACTTTGACTTCATTTTATTGCTCTGATTTCTTCCCTTGTACCCCACCACTATCAGCTGGTTGTCTCACAACCTAAGCTTATTCCTGCTCTTTTCCTGAGCTGATCTGCTCAGTCTCTCTAAATATTCTCTAATGTTAAGTTTCATCCCCCTACTGTGATTCCAATTGCTTATTCTCTCACATGTTGATCTTTTCTCTGAAAGAATCAAAGACAGAAAAAACTGAACCCTTAAAAAATATCCTCGGTAGTAAGGTTCGACTAGTTTTTTCTGTAAAAAGCTTAAGAGGAGATATTTTAGCTTTTGTGAGCCACTTATATCTTTGTCACGTATTTTTTTTTTTAACCCTTTAAAATATAAAAACCATTCTTAGCTGACCATTTCTAGCTGAGGACTGCCAATCCGAGCTCTATAGAATCAAACACTTCATGGGCCCCTGTTAAAGGACAGCAGATAAAAATAGCTTAGTGCCCAGTGAGCACTCCCAGTGTGCCAGGTGTTTTAATTAACAGGGGTTATGTTATCTAATCGCATTTTGTTGCTGTCATTCCTCATTTGCTAAGTCATGTCCGACTCTTTGTGACCCCATGGACTATAGCAGGCCAGGCTTCCCTGTCCTTCATTATCTCCCAGAGTTTGTTCAAACTCATGTTCATTGAATCAGTGATGGCATCCAAGCGTCTCATCCTCTGTTGCCCCTTTCTCCTGCCTTCAGTCTTTCCCAGCATCAGGGTCTTTTCCAGTGAGTCAGCTCTTTGCATCAGGTAGCAAAAGTACTGGAGCTTTAGCTTCAGCATCTGTTCTTCCAATGAATATATTCAGGGTTGATTTCCTTTAGGGTTGACTGGTTTGATCTTGCTGTCCAAGGGACTCTCAAGAGTCTTCTCCAGCACCACATTTCCATAGCATCAGTTCTTCAGTGCTCAGCCTTCTTTATGGTCCAACTCTCACATCTGTACATGACTACTGGAAAAACCATACCTTTGACTATCTAATCTTATTTAATTTTCACAAAATTCGTTTGGGTTAATTGCTATAATTATCTATATTTTACATATGAGAGAACCGAGGCATAGAAAGTTGAAGTATCTTACACAAGATCACATAACTAGTAGGTGTACTGGGATCACACAGTTGATTGAAAAATAATAATGAGTTGATTACTGACGTTTAATTGAGGTCTTTTTTTGGAACTATGCTTCCTTACTGATTTTACTACTATCCATGAGGCGTACTGATGTTATCTGAAATACGTTTACATAATGATGTTTGTGTTGCCATTTTTATGGCATGCAGCGTACATTTTCCTAGGCCTGTGTTCATTCTCAGCTTATTTCCTCAGTGCACCCCTGGATATCGGGCTGAGGAGGCGGTGGAGATGTTAAAGACCTTCTACAAACAAGAAAATCCAAATGGTCAGTTTTCCCCTCCTGTGTACACATACTTGGTCGGTATGAAGCCAGTCTGCGTGGGCCTACCTTTTCATTTTCTCTTTCTTTTCACAGCACCAAAATCAAAGGTTCGAAAAAAGGAATGTCACAAATCCTGAAGTTGTTCTAATGAAAGACTCATGCCCCTGGGACGACATTCTTGGACAGAAAGCTGTTGACATCATTGAAGCACATGTTTATATATTGACAGTAATTTGCAGGAAAATGGTTTCTCATCATTTGCTCTGTTAAGGGAACAAATGAGCACTTTTTAAAAGGCTGACAGTTGCAAACAACCCCTAGCTTTTCCACAAGCTGAAAGACCATTTTTAAGAAGGGGAAAAGTTAAAGATTGAGGTTTTAGAAATTAGCAAGCAGTGCCTGTTCTTCATGCCAAAATCATTATGCATGGTCCAGGAATGCACTGACTTTCAGAGGATGTGTATCCAGACTCAGTTGCCTGGTGTGTCTGCCTGGAGAACATCCCCCGACAGACAGCTGCTCCAGGCCTTTCAGACAGGGACCCTTCATCCTTGGCAGCCGCCGTGTTCTCCCGGGTTGCGTGTGTGGGGGAGGGAGACTTCCTTGGAAGTTGTATTAATATATGAATCATATACATATTGGACCATGATTCTGTGGTCCTTAGAAGAGATTTTTGCTTTTATAAAGCATTTAGAGAAAATACATACTTTTAAAACACATGTTCATCATTTAACAGCACACTGCTATCATAAAACCTTATTCATGCCTTCTTTGAAGATGAATCGTCTTAAAAATAAAAGAAATGCCTAAGTGGATGACTCTTTGTTATTGAGCAGCTCTACTGTGCCAGGCTCAGTTCGTTCACTGAAGTGAGCCCTCCAGGCTCCTCTGTCCATGGAATTCTCCAGGCAAGAATACTGGAGTGGGTTGCCATTAGCAAAATGAAGAATCCTGCCCTCATGGAGCTCCTAGTCTAACAGGAGGAGACAGACAATAATAATAGATTATACAGTATATTAGAGGTTGGTAAAAATTATGGCAAAAAGAACAAGGCAGAGGGGGTGGGCATGCCCCTCAGTAGGAGGAATTAGCAGGATTAAATAGAATGATTCATCACATCTGAAATCAAACACAGCTATTTCTCTAGGAAAATCCAGATTTAGAATTTAAAATCTACAGTGTAAAAATGACTTCCCTGGCAATCCAGTGGTTAAGACTCTGAGTTTCTACTGCAGGTAGCAAGGGTTCCATCCCTGCTTAGGAAACTAAGATCCCACACGCCATGCAGCATGGGAAAAAAAAAAAAAAAAAAATCTAAAATGTATAAGTGTGAGCACAGTTCTAGAAAGGGTATCCACAGCAGGAAGCTCAGATACTCACCTTCCTGACTGTAGCAGTGGTTGCCACTATGAACCTCAGCTTTGCAGAGCCTCTTGGGGATGCTCTGTGTCTGCCCAGAAGGGGGCCTCGCTGTTCCATCAGAAACCCAGCTCCAAGCCTTGGAAGGCAGCTCCTTCTCGGTTGCATTTCTTCAGTGGCTTCATTTCCTTGATGCAAAGCATCTGTATTTGTTGGTTCTGCCATTTGAGTGATGTCTCTGACTTGTTTGTTTTGAATTACATTACAGGCTGGAATGTAATTGTGGTGAAAGGATTTTTATATTGCCGAGAGTAGCAGCTAATCACAGTTACATACTACAGAGGGTTTATAATGGCATGGTTTTGTACATGTGTGTTTTTAACTGCATTTGAGAAGTTTTATGGAGAAGAATATGCATGATTTTAAATCTATAATAATTTTTCATGTACCTTCCATTCAATTTCACCAACTTTAAAAGTGATCTTCTCCTTAAATTTTAGTGCTTTGACTATATACATTTCTGCTGTTGGTCATGATTCACTTCTGCTTTTTAGGCTTTTCTGCAGGTGGACTTCATTGTACTTATTGTTTTTGTGTCGTTTTCTTGGGGATTATTTGCAGACAAAAAACCTGAGAGCTTTTTTTCTGGGGAGTGCCACCCCGTAAGTTCAGCCACACATCTTGTGTCAAGTAAGTTCTTGGTGTTAGTCCCTCAGTTGTGTCTGACTCTTTGTGACCCCATGGACTGTAGCCCACTAGGCTCCTCTGTCCGTAGAATTCTCCAGGCAAGAATACTGGCATGGGTTGCCATTTCCTTCTCCAGGGGATCTTCCCCACCCAGAGATTGAACCTGGGTCTCCAGCATTACAGGCAGACTCTTTACCAACTGAGCCACCAGGGGAGCTTAAAACCTCTTAAGTTCTTGGTAAACATTGTCAAATAAAATTATTAATGAAATTTTGGGGGAAATTAATAATGAGAGTATCTGGGAGACAAAGCCAAAGCCAGAAATAGTATCTGGGTATTTTAACCCAGAGACAGTCACTACTAAAAGGATCAAGAAAACAATAAAACTATAAGTAGGGAAGGATACAAAAGACTTACCAATATACGTATGTTCTTTGCTGTTTTGATGAATGTATAAGTATTCCAAATTCCTAAGCATCGCTGAAAATTTTAATTTTGGTTATTATCTTTTTGATTCTGTTTCCACCAGGTGAGTTATAGAGTAGTCTCTCCTGAATGTTTGGTCTTAGGCATTGCTTTGGCAAACAATCAGTTTGAATGAAGTACTGAAGATTGGACGTGGGCACCTCCAGCTACCAAGCACCACTGTGGGCTTATAGACATGAAGGCTGTGGGATTTTAACAGCAGTTAAGTAGTGATAGTGAGGATGTGTGATAAGGTGTCCTGCTTCCTCATTTGCCACACATTCTCTAGCTACATAGACATGTCTTAAAGTCTTATTCCATTTCAAACGATTGAATCCAATTGATTGATACTGATGGAGCATGCCTAAGAGGCCAGCTGAGAGGTTTGCTTTGTGTATGAGATAATTCTGCAAGTTGTGGGATGCAGAAAGGTTTTGGAATCACAGCCTTGTTTAGAGAAATTATTGGGAAATGATTGCATCTGAGTTGCTAGAGTATCCAGTTGTTACTGGTCTGTACACTGGACTCAGTACACTGGGTGGTGTGTAATGCTTTGGCAGGCTTCAATCACTGATAAAAGATCATGTTAAAATATCTTTGTGCTTTCTTGCGACTTGGCATAAGCATCCCTTCCTGTGTTGTATTTGGAACATCATGGAGAGAAAACAGATAGCCAAGGACTCCAATGTAGGCTAGAACTTTTAATTTTTCTTTAAATGCTATTTGGAAATAATTTCAAACTTAGAGAAAAGTTGTAAAAATAGCTATATGTCCCTTATTCTTTAAACCTATTAACATTTTTTTACCTTAAGCTTTATCATTTGATTTCTATTTTCCTTTTTCTAAATATATATATACACACAATACATAAAACATATATATATATGTGTATATATTTTCTTCTGAACCATTTAGTAGAAAGTTACATATATCATATTGCTACACTCCTGTATTGCTTAGCACTTACTCGCTTTGATCAGTCTTGTCCCACTCTTTGTGACCCCATGGACTGTAGCCTGTCAGGCACCTCTATCCATGGAATTTTCCAGGCAAGAATTCTGGAGTGGGTTGCCATCTCCTCCTCCAGGGTATCTTCCCCATCCAGGGACTGAACCTGCGTCTCTCGTGTCTCCTACATTGGCAGGTGGATTCTTTACCACTGACACCACCTGGGAAGCTATGTAAGAACTTCTTTCCTATATACACTCATATAGTTCTTATATAATCATGGTATAGTTCTTGACTTCTGTAAATTTAACATTGATACAATATTTTTGTTAATATACTATTTGTCTTCCAGTTTGGCAGTTGACACCTTAACATTTTTTCGAGAATCTTCCCCACTCCCCTGCAATATCAGATCCATTCTAAGGTCATATATTGCATTTGATTGTCAGGTATCTTTAGCTTCCTTCTAGAACATTCCCACAGCCTTGGTCTCTTGTGACATTTGAAAAATAATACAGCCCTTCTGCCCGCACCTCCTTTTTATTTTTTAATATTGGTGTGTCCTTATGATTAGATACAGGTTATGCATTCTAGGTGATAAGATGTTCTTCTCAGAGTGTCACATCTGGAGGTCCCCAAAGGCCATCTGTCCCTCACTGGTGATGTTAATTTTAGTCACTGGGTGAAATTGTTATCTGATTTCTTTGCTATATAATTACTTCTCCCCCCAACCCCACCCCACACACACTCCCTTGCAAAGAATATGCCGTCTGGGGAGAGGAACTGTTACATTTTTTAAAAGAAAATGTATTTGACATTTATGGAAAGAAAATTAATGATATATATTTCAAAGCAACTGTTAAAATTATTTGATTATGTTCTTCCTCTTTTAGTATGTCTGCCAAAATTTATAAAATTCTTTGCAAAAATTTTTTCCTAATAATATTTAAATAGGAATGTCTTAAAAATCAAAAGGCAACCTCAGAAATAAGTTTTTTCCTAATCTTTTCCTCAGCAGAACAGATAGTTCTGTCAGTTTAATTACATATCTGATAAGACAGAGTCTTGGAAAAATAGGAAAAATAAGTCTAAGATGTTTCTGGCTTCACAGATGGCCCACAATGGTCCAAGAGGATCTAGGAAGGTAGCTGTTTGGTCATAAAATGTGAGTTCTCTTGGGTTTCCAAAGAGATATCTAGACTTAAAATGTTTTAAGCATTGCTACTTTCAAAATGACTATCAGTAAAAATAGCAAAAGCCAAGGCTCTTTTTGGAAAAAAAAAAAAAAATTTTTTTAAAGTAGTGAGTTTCCTGTTTAAAAATCAGTGTTGAAGCCAAAGCTTGTCCTTCCCAGTTGTTCTGCCTCAACTGGTCTTGAACAGCCCTGGGGAGACAAGGCATTGGGAATTGCGCTCCCTGCCTTTTGGCAAGGAAATGAGACTACACTGACCTCATCTATGAAAAAAACTGCCAACTATTTTCTTCCTCTGAAAATCGTTAATTGCGTGGTGAGGAAAGGGGTGGTGGGTGACGTTGTTATTTTTGTGGTAAGTAAGACTGGCACATGTTCCGGTGAAAGTTTGACATCTTTAGGATCTTTGTTTTTTCAAGTCGAGTTAATAAAAGCAGGCTCATGGGGTTATTTCTCACCTTATTTTTAAGTGATCTTTGGGCTCCATACCATGTATCCATGACTACTAGTGAGACCGCGTGATGTGGTTGAGGAAGCATGAACTTGGGAGTCTAGAGCAGAAGCTGGAAAACTCAGCTTGCAGTCTGTTTGGGTACCACTCACAAGTCAGAAATGGTTTTAAGCTTGTAAATGGTTGAAATAAAATCAGAAGGAGATTTTAGTGACCCATCAACATGAAATTCAAATGTCAGCGACCATAAATTCAGTTTTGTCGGGACAGGGTCATACCCATCTGTTTCCGCATTGTCTGGGGCTGCCTCTCTACTGTAGTGGCAGAGTCGAGTAGCTGTGACAGAGACCTGTGGTTCCCAAGGCTAAAATATTGTTTCTGGCCCTTTAAGAAAATGTATCCTACCCCCCTGGTCTAGAGAATATAAAATGTTGGGATTGAATTTCTAAGGTGCTTATTCAAGTTCTGTGACTTTGGAACTAAATCACATGGTTCATTGCACAGCTGTGGTGAATTGCTTCAGTACTGTGATTCATTCTTTAAGTCGGTTTATAAATATGAAAGAGAGATCCAAGACACTAAAGAATAAAATATTTATCTTGGCTTAGAATATTTTGTTTCCTTACATACACTTCAAGAGAGTGTCAAGGAGAAAAGATACTTTATCATTTTATTTGAGTTTAGAATAAAAAATACATTTCATTCATCATCTTATTAAAAATGTTAGCAAATATTTATCACTTTTAAGAATTGTGACTATAATTTCAGAAATCTATTGGACCCTTTTAAAAAGCAGGGTTTAAATGAAAACTATCTCCATACCATTCCCATCACTGGTCTTTCCCTAATTTTCTTGGGGAACAAGCTTGGTAGCCCTTTGCTGCTAGAATCACATATATATAGTTTGAGGAAAAGACAAAAAATATTTACTAGGTATTGTGTATGCATGTTTTGTTTTTACCTAGTTTTGAGTTCAGGACAAAGTCTTATGCATAATAGATATGTGTGTGTGTGTGTGTGTGTGTGTGTGTGTGTGTGTGGTGTGCGCTCAGTTGCCCAGTCATCTCTGACTCTTTGTGATGCCATGGACTAAAGCTCACCAGGACCCTCTGTCCATGGGATTCTCCCAGCAAGAATACTGGAGTGGGTTGCCATTTCCTCCTCTAGGGGATCTTCCTGACCCAGGGATTGACCCCACGTCTCCTGTTTTGCAGGCAAATTCTTTAACACTGTGCCACCTGAGACTCCCAATAGACAGAAACTGTCCATTCTAAATTGCACAGTAAAGAAGTCTTTGAGGCAGACTTCATGTAGAAGGAGGGACACTGGCTGTATCCTGAAAGGCAAGTAGGATTTGAGAAGGCAGTGGAAAGGGTGAAGGGCAGCATATGCAATACTGGAGTAAGGAAGAGACAGTGGTGTGAAGACCCAGGCAAGGGATGTTTGGACCAAGTCACAAAGATCCCCTACTTCCTTGTGAGAAGGGATCGTTTTCCATTCTGTCTCTGATGTGAGTGATTTCATGCTCCTTCCTGAGTCTGTGGGGTTGGGAGAGGGGGTTGCCATGGGCAGAACTTCGGACCCTACTCTCACTGGGGTGAAGCGACTGGAATCTCACATCATGAGGCAAGATCTGAACTGTGGGGATGCAATGTGTCAGAAACAGACGCTAACATTTACGTCAAATATGTGCCCGGCTCTTTTCATATGTTGCCTCAGTAAACCTCACATCAGCCCTAAGAATCGGTACTGTGATCATTTACACCCAGGAAACCGAGGCACAGGGAGGTTCAAAACCTGTACAGAGTCACAGAGCGCTGAGTATTTGTATCGGTTAGAAAAGACTAGTTTATGCCATGGGAACAGCCCTCACATTTTAGTGACTTAAAACAAATCTTTAACTCTCCCTGCTTTACTTCAGGTCCGGCCAAGAGCCTGGGCCGCCGTCTGGAACATGGCCAGTCGTGGTGGCAGGGCGGAGAGAGGATGGTAAGCAGTGGAGCAGAGCTTCCCCCTTGACTGTCGTGTGCACAGCCTGGGGAGCTCGGTGAGGGCACACGGCGAATCCGCGCTCCTAGTAAGCTTCCGGGTGACTCCTATGCGGCTGGACCATGGGTCACTCTTGAGTAAGGAGGGCTTACTGGCTTTTGCCCGGAAGAGACTCATCTCTTCTCACATAGGAGTTAAAATCACACAGACACACCCAACTTCAAGGTGGCAGGAAATGTAATCCGTCTATCTCTGGAGGAGCGGAATGGTAATAGTCATGAACAGCCCTAATGAAGAACAGGAAGACGTGAAGCTAGAATTTGAGCTCATGCAGGCTGTCTCCAGTGGAGAAGGCAATGGCACCCCACTCCAGTACTCTTGCCTGGAAAATCCCATGGATGGAGGAGCCTGGAAGGCTGCAGTCCATGGAGTCGCTGAGGGTCGGATACGACTGAGTGACTTCACTTTCACTTTTCATTTTCATGCATTGGAGAAGGCAGTGGCAACCCACTCCGGTGTTCTTGCCTGGAGAATCCCAGGGACGGGGGAGCCTGGTGGGCTGCCGTCTGTGGGGTCGCACAGAGTCGGACACGACTGAAGTGACTCAGCAGCAGCAACAGGCTGTCTCCAGAGTGCGTGCTTTTTCTTTTATTTGTTTAAAAAGGCTTCTGTTTTCACATTTACTTTCCCCGATTTTATTTTACATTTCTTAACCATTAAAAAAGATTGAAGAGTAGTAAATTTACAATATAGTGTTAGTTTCAGGTGTACAGCAAAGCAATTCGTATGTATCTATATATGTATATCCATTCTTTCCAGATTCTTTTTCATTATAGGTTAGTACCATATATTGACTATAGTTCCCTTTACTGTATAGTAGGTCCTCTTTGTTTATCTGTTTTATATACAGTAGTACGTGCTGTTAGTCATCACTTTGTACAGTCATAGGTGTCGATCCATTTGCTATGGAGAAAGCGCAGAACAGTGGAGGGCGGCCAGGTGGGGCAGCCCTCAAGCCTGATCAGTTGCAGTCGACTTGTGTGACAAGTGTCGGGTGTCCCAGGCAGCTCCGTGTCAAAGGCAGCGGTTCTCATGGTGGTGTCGCAACTCTGTGAAATGTTTCAATCCGTTTTTTTTTCTTAATAGTGTGCTGACATCTCTGAATTATTTATCTTTGTTCAAAGCATACCTTAGGGTGGATTCAAGCCTTTCTCGATGACACTGCCTCTCATCTAATATTCTGCTGTGCTTTCTTGTTTTGAAGAAGGGGTGGGGTGAAAGCCAGCATTCAGGGAAATGTGCACGAGCCTGGGAATGCCCACGGGGGCGTGTTCACACACCATTCATCATGTGTGTTTGTGCAAAGTGCTGGAGTTGCCGGTCTGACGGAGTCCTAGGCTTGGGGTCAGCATGACACACACAGTTCCCATCTGGTGGTGGCTGAGAAGCAGCCTATCTGAGCCTGCAGCCTACCCCCATGCCTAGAAACTTCTGAGATGGTCCTTAAAAAATTGGAAATTGTGGGAGTGAGTGGTGGATATCAGCCCACGTTAGAGTCTTTATTATTTTTCTTGGTAATCTTCCCATCATCTTTTTAAAAAAATTATTTATGTTTAAATTGGAAGATAATTGCTTTACAATGTTGTGTTGGTTTCTGCCATACATCAGCATGAATCAGCCATAGGTATACATACATATATTCCCTCCCTCTTGAACCTCCCTCTCACCTCCCACGCTCTAGGTTGTGCCAGAGCAACAGTTTGAGCTGTGTCATACAGCAAATTCCCACTGGCTGTCTACTTTACGTATGGTAATGTATATGTTTCAATGCTATTCTCTCAATGTCCCACTTGCCCCTTCCCCCACTGTGTCCACAAGTCTGTCTCTATTGCTGCCTTGCAAATAGGTTAATCAGCACCATTTTTCTGGATTCCACATACATGCATTAATACATATTTGTTTTTCTGGCTTACTTCACTCTGTGTAATAGGCTCTAGGTTCATCCACCTCGTTATAACTCTCTTTAAATGGGGCAAATAGACCTGGGTTCCTTACAGCACAGAACTGAGTGAACGTCACACCTCCTTTGACCTTCCAGAAAGATCACAGAAAGCCCAGCTCTCATTCCCACTGCAGCCCATTTTGCAATCATCTCCCAGGCTGAAGCAGAGATGAGCTCTTCAGAAACATCAGTTTCTGCCAGGCCCTGACCGCCTTATGGGAAACCTGACCTGCAGATAGTCCTTGTTTCTCCCGTCCTCCAATATTGCATATGCTGCCCCTCACCCTTTTCCCTGCTGTTCCAAATCCTACTCGCCTTTCAGCGTACAGCCAGTGTCCCTCCTTTTCCATGAAGTCTGCCTCAAATAAAATTTGAACCACCCCCCCAACAAAGGAAATAGAGGTACATATCAGTTTTATATAATAATTAGAGATGAGATTTCAGAATTAACCCATTACGCTAGTTGATTTCAATCAGCAATCTGAGAAAATGGGCCTTGACAGTTTTTCTTTTGGAAAATCAAAATTGCCGTGTTGAAAAATGCTTTCACCCCTGCCCACTTTATCTGTCATTAATCATGGGAAGAGCTGAAGGAAACAGATTGCTTCTCCAGAGGCACTTTTTTTCATGTAATGCATGTAGTTCAATTAAAATATGCAGATGAATGCAAAGTTAATAATTAAGGGAACAGAAGAAACAAAGTCTTGCTATTTTTATTAATTACTTCGGCTGAAACCTACAGTATAACTTTTTAAAATTAATGGAACAGAATTCTACTGCTGGATCATTCTAATCCTAGTCCTAAAATGTGTATCAGTCATCTTTCTCAGCCGTTAGTGCCCTTTGGCAAAAGACCTATCGCTCCATCAGTTTCCAGATGGCTCAAGGGTAAAGAATTCACCTGCCGATGAAGGAGATGCAGGAGATGAGGTTCGATCCCTGGATCGAGAAGATCCCCTGGAGGAGGAAATGGCAGCCTACTATGTTTTTTCCTGCCAAGAAAATCCCATGGACAGAGGAGCCTGGCAGGCTACAGTCCATAGGGGCGCAAAGAGTTGGACGGGACTGAGCAGCGGAGCACATACACACTCCATCAGTAAGGCTGACTTCCCAGGAAAGTACTTTCAACTTTCAATCTTGTCTCAGCTGACATTGCTACAAAGCCATTCTTTCAATGTCATTCTTTCAATGACATTTCTATATTGGAGGCTTCGGTAAGTTAAGGATATCAGCTTGACTTTTATACTGGCAATGTCCACCATCCTGATTCTACTGCTAAACAATTTCAGGAAAGGTGGAACTTCTTCCTGACCTGAGAGGAATTCCATTTTCTTGGTGACAAGTTCTGTGGCCAGAATGGCCCAGAGAACCTTGCAGGCCCGCCACCTTTGTTGTGGGATTTTCTCCTCAGATGAGCCCAAGACTCCACACAAAGGTTTTTTTCTGGTTTTCCTACCCTAAGCGCATTCTATCAACTTCATAATCCTCAAGCATGACTGTACTTTTCCCTTCAGAGTCTTGCAGGCTCCATGAAAGCTTTTCCAACGTCTCCAGCCCACAACTACCGTTTTCTTCAAACTCCTATTTAGTGTCACATAGTTTAATAGTCAATTGGCCTCTAATTACAATAATTAGATTGTAAGCTCCTCAAAAGCAAGGATTTAGCCTGATGCTAGGCCCAGAGGCGGTTTCGGTCAGTGCTGACTGACTGATGGATTTGCAGTTCTGGATGGTTTCCAGCCAGCAGGACAAATGGGTGAATTAGCATGGCTGAGAGTGCCCTGTCGGCTGGCTGAGCGCCCTCCATCTTTGTGTGCTTTGCCAGAGGCCATTGGTCACTGCTGGGCAGCCCAGAGAGCATTACCTAGACCCCTGGTGATTTCTTCCAGCTCCTTTCTCATTTAGAAACCTACATTTTGAGCTGGCGCATGCCATTTCCCATTCTCAAATTTGAGAAGTCAGGAAGAAGCAGCGGGAGAGAGGGGCAGAGAGCTAAACATTTTAGATCTGTTTTGCTAGAACCTTACTTTCCTGTGCAAACGTCACAAATAAAATGAGGACATGTTGCACATTTCAGAGTGAGGAAAATGCTGTGCAGGGATTGATTTATACAACTTTTTTTCTTTTTTGCAAGATTAGTCCAGAAGCTGGATTAATATTTTAATCGTATTCTCTTGAGAGGAAAAGGCAGCTGGTGAAATTGTTGGAGGTGACATGCCAATCTACATAGAAACCAAGTGTGGTTTGGAGACCACCATGGAAATAATAACTTCAGTCATTAAGTGGAGAATGAAAGGAAGAAAGAAACCAGATAAGTTTTCCAGGATCAAGAAGTTATTTTTATTATAAACTAACCTTAGGGAGACCATAGGCTTTATTATTATTTTAACATTTAAATTCAAATACTGATGGCTTTATCTTTTCACTGCTGATTACTCTTGGCAGAGTTAGCCATGAGGGCTATAGAAAATCTTTCATCTTTTTCTTTTTAAGTTACCATTTTAATTGTGTATATAAGCTCAGTTGTGCAGGCAAAGCCTGGCAGGGAGCACACAGTGTCACAATTTGTGTCTTGATATAGAATTTCTCTCTTCCTGTGAACTTGGCTTCCCA
This sequence comes from Neotragus moschatus, assembly GCA_006410615.1. Classification (NCBI taxonomy): domain Eukaryota; kingdom Metazoa; phylum Chordata; class Mammalia; order Artiodactyla; family Bovidae; genus Neotragus; species Neotragus moschatus. Next base: position 1,045,539 of record SJYA01001450.1, on the reverse strand, counting down.
AGACCTGAATTCTAACAGTTGGTACAAATTCACTGGCATCCTGAAATCTAAAGGAAGAGGCCTTTCTTTCTGTCTTTTTGTCTGTCTGTTTTCTTGCAGACGTGGGTAACAAAATTTTTACAACTATCTGTAGCTGGCATTAGCACTAAGCGTCTGGAAAATAACATGTTGGGCTCTGGGAAATGCAGTCTTTTGCTTGGGAACTGCCCTGAGTTGGAAATTGATGTTTAGATTGATACTGGGAATTTGTGCTTTTGAAATTCATGAAATTAAGGCTAGTACTGTGATGCTCGGGTATATTTTGTTGACCCTTAGGTATTTCAGAAGAGAAGAAAATGAGAGCCTTAGGGTTGAAATGATCAAACTTTGAAGGTGTTAAGGCTCTCCTCCAATTACCCTGGCAGATGGCCCAGGGGGCAGCTGCTAACAAAAGATCGCAGATTCCACCCAAAGGCCTGAATACCATCTCTTCTGCCTGGAACTGAGTCAGTAAAAGGAAATAGGGTTGGGCAGAATTTTGGACTGAATTTTCTCTGTAGCAGCAACAGATTGAACTGATAATAGGAGAAAGTTTGTATTGTTAACTTTTACAAGGTGGCAGTCAATTTCGGGAATTTTACAGTGCTGGCATATTGTTTGGGCTGTAATTTCATCTGGTGCTTATTGTCCACCCTGCTCGGTTAGATAGCATAGCTGAGCAGGACCCAAGAGGAGAGAGAATTGGGGCTAATGCAATTAATGTCCTGACTGTTTCAGCAGCTTTTGGGGCCACAATAGAGAGGCATTCATAAAATCCCTGAAGAAATAACGTGGCCTACTCTTTGACTCCTGGAGGACATAGAAGAGGAGAGGGTAAGCCTTTTTATGGTTTCTGTCCTGATCTCTCCTTTCCTGTGGAGGTCAGTAACTCAGAGTAGACTATGGCTCCCACGGTTAATTTCACTGGATTAATAAGAGAAATAGCAAAAAAAAAAAAAAAAAAAGAATGTTGATGTCTAAAAGAAGGCAAGTCACTTGTCTATTCATGTTACTGATTGGTTAGGTGAAGGGCATTTGATTTGTCTTTGGGCTAATGGACAGAGTGATAGGGCAAAGTTAGAAGTCACTTTGGACTCTTCCTCAAAACTCTGAAGGGAGCAAGGTGAGATGGCATGGGGGCTACTGAGAAACATCAGTGGCTTAAGCCACACTCATGGAGGAGAAGAAGATACAAGTTCTGGAGTGTGCTCAGTTGTTAGACTCTTTGTGATCCAAGGACTGTAGCTCACCCTCCGTCCACGGAATTCTTCAGGCAAGAAGACTAGAGTGGGGTGCCATTTCCTGTTCCAGGGTCTTCCTGACTCAGGGAGACTGAACCCAAGGTTCTTGCATCTCCTGCATTGGCAGGCATATTCTTTGCCACTAGCACCACCTGGGAAGCCTATGTTTACAGAGAGTTCAATACCAATATTTTGTATCCAGGCCTATTAGGCTCGCCTGACTTAGATAGTGGTGTTCTCTGTGATCCAGCCTAGTTAGAAATGGAGCTGACAGAACACAGACTCATCTGTTAGAATAACTAGTAATTGCTGATATTTATTGACTTCATCGTGTGCCAGGCATGGCTGTGAGAAGCTTTGCAGCTATTATGTGATTCTTGCAGCAACCTTGAAGGTTGCTATTCTTTTTCCCACTTAAGGAGTGAGTGAATTTAATGTGCTCAAGATCACAAAGCTAGTAAGGGGCAGGACCAGAACTTAAACTCGAGAGCTCCATTTCCTCACCATCACATTGAACTATTTCAAGAAGATTACCCCAATAGGAAAAGAACCAGAAGGATGAGGATTGTTCATCCCTGCCCAGCCCTCTGCTGGAACAAAAATCTCATAACTCGAGTTTATTCATGAGCCTAGACTTTGGCTTCTCTCAGTAGGTTGTAAATATGAATGTCTTTCTCTCCTCTGTGTGTGTGGGGTTTTTTGTTTGTTTGTTTTGTTTTATATTTTTAAAAACTTTAACAAGGTAAATCTTGTAGATAAAAAGAACTGTTTTACTTATAAGAACAGATTTCAGGATACTTACAAGCTTAGCAAATAAAACTGACTGGTTCTTTGCAAAAACTGGAAGTAAAATTGCATGATTTTGTAAAAAACTTTTCAGTGAGACTGGTTATATTCAGGGGGGCTTCCCTGGTAGCTCAGCTGGTAAAGAATCTGCCTGCAATGCAGAAGACCCCGGTTGCATCCCTGGGTCAGGAAGGTCCCCTGGAGAAGCGATAGGCTACCCACTCCAGTATTCTTGGACTTTCCTGGTGGCTCAGCTGGTACAGAATCCACCTGCAATGTGGGAGACCTGGGTTTAATCCCTGGTTGGGAAGATCCCCTGGAAAAAGCAATGGCTACCCACTCCAGTATTCTGGCCTGGAGGATACTTACAAGCTTAAAAAATAAAATTGCCTGGCCCCTTGCAAAAACTGGAAATACAATTGCCTGATTTTATAAAAAAACTTTTCAACACAATAGGTCATGTTTAGGATCTACTGATGAACTGCCAATACCTTTGCATATTCTGTAACTGATTCTCCAGAATAACAATACATTATTATTTTCATTGTTTCAATCACCATTAGGTTCTGCACTAAGTGATTTACATGTATTTTCTCACATTGACATGTGTATGATAGGTACCACCATTATGTATCAGTTGTCTATTGTCATAGCAATGTTATGTAACAAAACCCCACAAAACCTCAGCAGCATATATAAATAGTTATTTATTGCTTATACATGCAGGGTGACTGGTTAAATTGATCTGCCAACCTTGACTGGACTGGCTCATGACCTGTAGGATTTGGTTCAGTGAAGACAGATCTAACCTGACCTTGGCTGGGATAAGTGGGGGCAATTCAGTTCCTCCATTTGTATCTCTTCTCCAGAAGTCTTGGACTGGGCGTGTTCTGTTGTTAATTGCAGAGTGCAAGCTCTGAAAAAGCCTAATTGCATAAGTCCCTTCCAGTCTTCTTCTTGCAACATGTCTGTTAATATCTCATTGGTCAAACCAAGTCACATAGTGTAAGGATGTGGAATAATGCCCTCCATCCCTTTAAAGAGCATTGGAAAACAGCACAACAAAGAATATAGATATGGGAAATGCTGAACAATTGGGCCCATTGTTGCGCATATTCTCTTTTTACAGATGGAGAACCTGACAGAAAGTAAGTGTCTTGCTTAGGGTCACATAGAAAAATTAAGTGACAGAGCTTGAATTTAAACCTAGGTTCGTCTTTTCACAAAGCTGGAGCTCTTAATGATGTCAGTTCACTTCAGTCACTCAGTGGTGTCCAACTCTGTGACCCCATGGACTGCAGCATGCCAGGCTTCCCTGTCCATCACCTACTCCCAGAGCTTGCTCAGACTCATGTCCATCGAGTTGGTGATGCCATCCAACCATCTCATCTGTTGTCCTCTTGTCCTCCTGCCTTCAGTCTTTCCCAGCATCAGGGTCTTTTCCAAAGAGTCAGTTCTTCACATCAGGTGGCCAAAGTATTGGGGTTTCAGCTTCAGTATCAGTCCTTCCAATGAACATTCAGGACTGATTTCCTTTAGGATTGACTGGTTTGATCTCCTTGCAGTCCAAGGGACTCTCAAGAGTCTTCTCCAACACCACACGACAGTTCAAAAAGATGTATTATACTTAATGGTGTATTATACTATAAATGCAAGATTTAGAAACTAGCCCTGCCTCCAACTCTTCTACAGATCTTTTAACTCCCTTATTACACATCTTAACTAATGAAGACAAAATCCAGCTGTTGATAATATATCATGAGAATGCTGTGAGGAGTAATAAATGTTAGCAGATTCAATGAAAAAGTACTGGGTATTATGATCAAAGAAATACGCAGACTTTTACATCACTGCCTGACCTCATTTTACATTTTGTAGTCTTTCAGATCTCTCTCACCAGCCATAGTTGAGAAACACAGTGAGCATACAATTTCTTCATATTCTCACTCCTACCTCTGTCAAATCATCCTAGCAATGCCACATTCTGCCTATATTAGCAGTAATTATACATGGAAATTATATCCTATACAAATTTATTTTTCAAAGTAATTTGATAGTAATATTTTTAAGATGGTCCAGAAAGTTGTATGTTTTAACATTCGATGAATGTGGACTCTTAACTGATAGAAAATTTAGTTTTTCCATCAACTGCCCTTTTAACAGACATATCCTAGCTTAGTTTTGCTTTGTAACTTGCAGCAACTGTTGTTATTCTTTTTATTAAGTCAATGTTATGGCAAATGTTTTGAAGAAAGTTGAAAATGTTTTATATACTTCTGTTGACCCTGGAAGCAAACCAGCAGAAGGACACATTTAGGTGAACTGCTTGCTAACAATGCATTTCTGAAAGAGAAATATCATGACGTGCCCTTTGGTTCTTGGCCTCCTGGTCCTGTCCTGGACCACTGACAATATAACAGAGACAACTCTCTGCTTCTCAGAAAAGAAAAAAAAAAAATTTAACAGACCTCTGAGGACCACTGAGGATCTGACAGGATCTTTGTGAGTGCCCTATGGATCAGGAAGATTTTGAGGATCACCATGGAAATAAAGAATTAGGAGGAGAGACTAGAAAGAAAAGGGAAGTTTTGAAGAGAGGGGATACTCTAAAGATGATGGGATACTGGTTCTGGAATGAGGGGAATAAGCAAAGCTGATAGGTTGCAATCAATATGCCAGTGACTGGGGGAGACTGAGAAGTTCAATTCAGATTCTTTGTGAACATAAAAACTTGAGGAACTTGTGTATGGGCTATATCTCCTCCTTCTAGAACTTACCATATATATGACACTCCCCTGCTCTCCCACAAGACCATAGACTTAGTGAAAGCAGGAACTGTGTATGTCCTGAGTGATATAATCACAGGATAGTCCAATGCATTGCATTGAGCTTGCACTCCACAAATATTTGTTAGTCAGATGCCCCAGAATCAGCTAATACTTCTGTTGTTTTTCTCTAGCAAAACCTCAAAAACTACCTTTATCTTGTATAACAGAAGAATAACCCGTGAGTTGGATGTAACGTGGGAATTAAAGAAAACATAATACCAGTCTTTAATTGTGTCCTGAAGGAAATGTTTCTCACTGTGGAAGAGAGAGAAGGAAGGAAAATATGTAAATCAAGAGACCTGTGTCCTGGTAGCTCTGGTCTAGATCTTGGTCACATGAGGCGTTGGCAGCTTTCCCATTTATAAAATAGAAATAACAAATGATGTATTGTACTTGGAAACGTTTCAGAACTGAAAGTACCAAATTGATATGAGGTACTATCATTGGGTAACACACAGTTTAAACTGGAAAGAACTCCATACGGACGCCATGTCTTTTGTCTTTTTCATCTTGCACACAACTGCAGGGCCTAATGTGGTCCATGATCAATAATTGGCACTTGGGCTGTGTTTGTGGGATTAACAAATGATCCAAAACTGCAACAAAGAATCATAAAGATGATTTCAGATAGTTGTTCTTATTTCTTTGTTCATAGATAGAGATTTTTCACATATGAGTAGTATCATGCAGTTGAATTATTAAAAACTTACGTAAGATGTATAAAATTGTAAGGCAGAGTTTCTGCCCTCAGGAAACTTCCTATCTCATTGTTACACAAGATTTAATTAGTTACTCTTTCCTCAAATTAAACAGTAATAAAAGACAATGGGAGAGACTTCTGGTGGTCCAGTGGTTAAGAATCTGCTTTGCAGTGCAGGGGACGGGGATTCCATTTCTGGTTTGGGAACTGAGATCGTACATGCTGTGGAGCAACTAAGCCGGCAGCTGCAACTACAGAGTGCACACATTCTGGAGCCCGCCTGCCACGACTAGAGAGTCCATGCACTGCAGTGAAAACTCTTGCATGAAGCAGCGAAGATCACAAGTGCCGCAACTAAGACCCGACCCAGCCAAATAAATATATTTTTTTAAAAGGCAGTGGGAAAATCCTAGTTAATTGTGTTTGGATGTAGGGAGAAACATTTACTCTGGTCATGTTAAGAGGGAAAAAAAAGCATGGCTCATGGAAATGAAGAAAATGTGTAAGAACCACACTCAGGAAGACCCCATCCTGTACCTCCCAGGATCTACGGAGTGGGGTCGGGGCACAGGCTCAGCAGGATCCTGCAGTCGGGATGGTTTGCTTCTATCCACTTGCTCCTTTGGTCACTCCATTCAGGATTCCTATTCCTGGGAGAGAGAATCCAGTTGGCATGATTAGGGAACGACGCTCACTCCTTAGGCAAGAAAGAGCTGCTGGGCAAGACTGCGTGAAGTGCGCACTGGGTAGTCCCCCAAACCATCATTTGGGGGCACCTCTGAGATGGAGTGGACCCTAATGGCAGTATTGCAAGAGTTCAGAGAAGGGGGATTCTGGCGAGACTTCCCAGATGAAGAGGCGTTCAAGTGGGACCTTTAAGCATGGGTAGGGATGACACAAATGAAGAGGAGGGAAGGTTTCGGGTGGAGCTGCCGTAGGGCAAAGGCCTAGAGTTAGGACTGAGCCTGTGTGTTCAGCAAAGTCAGACATGGCAAAGACAGAGAAGACAGATGTTACTAAAATGTCCCTGCCTTTGTCTCAGTAGAGAATGAGGATAGATGCCAGATGTAAAGTATAAATCAATGACTTGTGCAGGGAAACATAAGTGTAGCGCTTCTGAGAAAGCATAAGGGAAGACTATATTTTTTTTTTAAGTCTTTTTGCGGTCCATTTTTTAAGCCTTTATCAAATTTGCTACAAGATTGCTTCTGTTTTATGTTTTGATTTTTTGGCCCCCGAGGTATGTGGGATCTTAACTCCCCAGCCAGGGATCAAACCCTCATTCCTTCCATTGGAAGGTGATGTCTTAACCAATGGACTGCCAGGGAAGTCCCAAAGACTACGGATTTTTGACGGAAAAATCAGAAAAATAAATGATACGTTGGAAAGAGCTTTTGGGTATGAGATTGAGAATCTAAATCAAGGAGTGAGTTCTGGAGAAGGAAAGTCACTGAGCAGAGGCTGGAGGTTAGGAAAGGGCTGGATAAGAATGGAAGTAACAGCATAACGATTTAGGTGACACTTGCTCTAAACAGACCAGATCTTAGCACCATAAGGTAGAGGTCAGAGGTCACTGCTGAGTGAAGGGGAGCAGTGTTGGATGAGGATTCAAAGACGAAGATGCTTTGGAATATCCAATATGATCAGAGTTCTCAGGAATCAACAAGAAGTCAGGGAAAGATTACAGACAGTTAAGCCTCAGTTAGGGTTTCTGAAGTGGCTCCACCTGCCAAAGCAGGAGACCTGGCTTCTTTCCCTGGGTCAGGAAGATCCCCTGGAGTAGGAAATGGCAACCCACTCCTGTATTCTTGCCTGGAATATTCCATGGACAGGGGAGCCTGGTGGGCTACAGTCTATGGAGTCGGACACAACTGAACACACACACACACACACACACAAGCCTCAATTAAGGTTAGCATGAATTTGAGTTGTGTTTCCAAATGACTGGATGGAATTTCTTTGGGGTTATTATTCAAAACCCAGGATTTCCAAAACTTTGGGGTTGATCTTAAAGATAAGAAACTTCGAGAAGTCTCTTGTTCTTCTATCCTTTTCATAAAATACATGTATCACTAGCAACACCAGACATTTTCGTGTTTGACTTAGCACTGAAGCAGCACCAAATAGAATCTTTTTAGCCATTTTCAACCTTCTTCTGTGCTTGCCCACTATTTATGCTGGAGTTATCTCAAAACATGGATTAAAGGAGAAAGCATGAACCTACAAGCAATCCTGAACCTCAAATATGTGATCTATGTCATCACATTTAAGTGGTTCAGAATCTGCTTAGAAAAGACAAACCAGGGGTCTGGCTTCCCTTCACCTCTTTGAAAGAGTCAACATTTAAGACTTATTAGTGAGCTAGGTTCTCCCCATGCCCAAGTCACCCTGTGGTGGCCATTTCCCCATCTGCTTAAGGCAATGTGCCAATAATTGCTTTGTGTCATACATCTGGTTTTACAAAGTTAAAAGTAAACCAAAAGCCATTTGCTCCAAAAGAGGCCTAAGAATCATGTTTTGATTAAAAAAAAAAAAGCCACTTTTTATTTATCCACTTTGTCAGTTAAAAAATGTGTCTGTGTGTGCTAAGTCGCTTCATTGTGTCCAACTCTCTGTGACCCTATGGACTGTAACCCACCAGACTCCTTTTTCCATGGGATTCTCCAGACAAGAATACTGGAGTGGGTAGCCATGCCCTCCTCCAAGGAATCTTCCAGACCCAAGAATTGAACCCGTGCCTCCCATGTCTCCTCCACTGACAGATGGATTCTTTACCACTAGTGCCACCTGGGAAGCCCCCCCAAAATGTGTCTACTTGGTCTTAAAGGGGCCCTTTTAGTGTGTTCAGTGTAATTCTTCACAAGGAATAACCTACTGATTAATATGGCTAACCCTGGGACTTCTCTCGTGGTCCAGCGGTTAAGAATCCACCTTGCAATGCAGGGGACATGGGTTCAACCCCTCGTTGGCAAACTAAAATCCCACATGCCAAAGGCCTGCTGAGCCTGTCCCCCTACAATGAAAGATCTTGCATGACACAGCAAAGATCCTGCGTGCTGGTACTAAGACCTGACACAGCCAAGTAAATAAATAACTAAAAATATATGGCTAATCCTAACAACCACAGTCACAACTACTGGGACTCCTATTGATTGAGTTTGTACTAAAGTTGTTTACAAATACTGTCTATTGAATATCAATAATCATAATATAGATTGGAATAGAGATAATTGCAGCTATGAAATCAGAAGAGATTGCTTCCTGCCAGGAAAGCTATGACAAACCTAGACAATGTGTTGTAAAGCAGAGATATTACTTTGCTGACAAAGGTCCACATAGTCAAGGATATGGTCTTCCCAGTGGTCACGTACAGTTGAAAGGCACGGACCATAAAGAAGGTCCATCTTTGGCACCGTTGATGCCAAAGAATTGATGCCTTTGAACTGTGGTGCTGGAGAAGACTCCTGAAAGTCCTTTGGCCAGCAAGGAGATTAAACCAGTCAATCTTAAGGGAAACCAACCCTGAATACTCATTGGAAGGACTGATGCAGAAGCTGAAGCTCCAATATTTTGGTCATCTGATGTGAACAACTGATTCTTTGGAAAAGTCCCTGATGCTGGGAAAGATTGAGGTCAGAAGGAGAAGAGGGCATTAGAGGATGAGATGACTGGATGTCATCACCGATGCCATTGACATGAACTTGGGCAAACTTTGGGAGATGGTGAGAGACAGGGAGGTCTGGCATACTGCAGTCCATGGGGTCACAAAGAGTCTGACATGACTTAGTGACTGAACAAAAACAACACAGATAATCATATGAAGTTGGTATTATTATGATGACTCATTAATATATATGTCTAATGAGGAAACTGAGGCTTAGGAAGATCAGATAACTAGGCTAGCATCACACAGTTAGTAACTAACAAGGCCAGACTTGAGCACACATCTGGATGGTTCCAAAGCCTACCCTTTCACCCTGCGTCATAGTTTCTTTACTTAACAAATGTCCCCCTGTGTGATGTTACGCTTGGTTCTTGACCGGAAACCTGTGCCCTTTCTTGTTTGGCTTTAATATATTTTTAATTTAAAACTTTCAAACTTTTCCTTTTAAGTTAATTTTAGACTTATAGGAAGTTGTACTTTTGAGGAATCTGCGTATCCAGATTCCTCAAAAGTTAATCCTACCTAATACAGTACAATGATAAAAATCAGGAAATTAACATTGATACCATTCTGTTATATAATCTACAGACCTTATTCAAATTTCACCAGCTTTCTCACAACTGTCTTGGATCTAAACCAGGATAACATGTTGCATTTAGTTGTCATGTTTCCTTGGTTTCCTTCGAGGCCAACCCTGCACTCACACGACCTTGGGAATGAGTGTCTGTGGATTTTGTACTCTAGTTGCATTGCTCACTTCATCCCAGTCCCTTGAATCTAGAACAGTTCTTCGTCTTTCTTTGTTTTTCATACCCTTAACCTTTTAAAAAGGCACTGGACAGTTATTTCTGTTTGAACGTTCTTTGGCATTGCCTTTCTTTGTGATTGGAATGAAGACTGACCTTTTCCAGGCCTGTGGCCACTGCTGAGATCAAATTGCCAACATCTGTCAGATCGTCAAAAAAGCAAGAGAGTTCTCGAAAAGCATCTACTTCTGCTTTGTTGACTACACCAAAGCCTTTGACTGTGTAGATCACAACAAACTATGGAAAATTCTTCAAGAGATAGGAGTACCAGATCGCCTTATCTGCCTCCTGAGAAGTCTGTATGCAGGTGAAGAAGCAGCAGTTAGACCTGGACATGGAACAACAGATTGGTTCCAAATAGGAAAAGGAGTATGTCAAGGCTGTATATTGTCACTCTGCTTATTTAACTTCTATGCAGAGTTGCTGCTGCTGCTGCTGCTAAGCCGCTTCAGTCGTGTCCGACTCTGTGTGACCCCCTAGACGGCAGCCCACAAGGCTCCCCCATCCCTGGGATTCTCCAGGCAAGAACACTGGAGTGGGTTGCCATTTCCTTCTCCAGTGCATGGAAGTGAAAAGTGAAAGGGAAATCACTCAGTCGTGTCCTACTCTCAGCGACCCCATGGACTGCAGCCCACTAGGCTCCTCCGTCCATGGGATTTTCCAGGCAAGAGTACTGGAGTGGGGTGCCATTGCCTTTTCCATCTATGCAGAGTACATCATGCAAAATGCTGGGCTGGATGAAGCACAAGCTGGAATCAAGATTATCAGGAGAAATATCAATAACCTCAGATACACAGATGATACCACCCTTATGGCAGAAAGCGAAGAATTAAATAGCCTCTTGATGAAAGTGAAAGAGGAGAGTGAAAAATCTGGCTTAAAACTCAACGCGTGAAAAATGAAGATCATGGCATCTGGTCTCATCACCTCATGGAAAATAGATGGGGAAACAGTGAGAGACTTTATTTTGGGGGGCTCCAGAATCACTGCAGATGGTGATTGCAGCCAGGAAATTAAAAGACGCTTGCTCCTTCGAAGAAAAACCATGACCAACTTAGACAGCATGTTAAAAAGCAGAGACATTATTTTGCTAACAAAGGCCTGTCTAGTCAAAGCTATGGTTTTTCCATTAGTCATGTATGGATATAAGTGTTGGATCATAAAGAAAGCTGAGTGCCGAAGAATTGATGCTTTTGAACTGTGATGCTGGAGAAGACTCTTGAGAGTCCCTTGGACTGCAAGAAGATCCAACCAGTCAATCCTAAAGGAAATCGGTCTGAATATTCATTGGAAGGACTGATGCTGAAGCTGAAACTCCAATCCGTTGGCCACCTGATGCGAAGAACTGATTCATTGGGAAAGACCCTGATGCTGGGAAAGATTGAGGGCAGGAAGAGAAGGGGACGACAGAGGATGAGATGGTTGGATGGCATCACTAACTCAATGGACATGAGTTTGAACAAGCTCTGGGAGTTGGTGATGGACAGGGAAGCCTGGTGTGCTGCAGTCCATGGGTCGCAAAGAGTCGGACACACCTGAGCAACTGAACTGAACTGAACTGAGTTATTTCTGTAGGTTCCTCAATTTGGGTTTGTCTGCTGTTTCTTCATGAATAAATTGGCATGGTGCACTAACTGCTATAGAAGTTATGTTTTATCCCTCTTGATGCATCCTACTGAGAGGTGTGTTATGTTGATTTGTCACATTGCTTGTGATACTAACTATGATCATGTGATTAAGGTAGTTATCTGTTAGATTTCCTCACTATTAACTTACTATTTCTCCTTTGCCATCAGTAAGTATTTTGCAGGGGAGCTACTTTGAGACTATTTAAATATCCTGTTTCTCATAATACTTTTGCCACTAATTTTTATTTTTTATTGAGCATTCTTGTCTAAATAAAAGATTAGGAAGGTGTTTGAAAGTGGTGACATCCTGTCTCCATCACTCTTGCTGTTGTTCAGTCGCTAAGTTGTGTCCGACTCATTGCGACCTCATCGACTGCAGCATGACATGCGTCCCTGTCCTTCACTGTTCCCCGGAGTTTGCTCAAACTCATGTCCATCGAGTCGGTGATGCCGTCCAACAATCTCTTCCTCTGTCGTCCCCTTCTTCTCCTGCCTTCAGTCTTTCCCAGCATCAGGGTCTTTTCCAGTGAGTCAGCTCTTCACATCAGGTGGCCAAAGTATTAGAGCTTCAGCTTTGGTATCAGTTTTTCCAATAAATCTTCAGGATTGATTTCCTTTAGGGTTGACTGGTTTGATCTCCTTCCATCATTACTTCTACATTTTAAATTGGAATTTTATTGTAAGGAAGAGCTTTCTCTGTTTATTTCCTAATTATTTACTTATATTAGTATGGACTGATGGATTCTTATTATGTTCTGTGGTTTATAGTCTATTACTTTCATCATTTATTTTTGTTGTTGTTGTTGTTGTTCAAATTTGGCCAAAAAATCCTCTTCATTTTGGCTTCTATATCCTTTTGATGTGTTCCCATCATTTGTTTAAAGTACTTAACTTCTAGACCCCAGGTTGTTTGTTTCAGGCCCATCTTGTGCTTTTGCTGCCCAGCCATGACCTGAGCCATTATTCCAGGGAGCCCTGGTTTCTTCAGTTGGAGACTGGTATTCAGAAACCAAGATCTGGGCAGTATGTGTACTTACTGCTGCTGGAGTATCATCGTTTCTAGTTGCTTTCAGTGGAGAGATCTAGAAATATATGAGCATACACACACATCTGTATTTATTTGTATATTTTTCTTTCTACATATATATAATAAAATCATCACTACATAGTGATACCTCCAATTCCATTTGATCGCCACAAGGTTTATCCTAAACACTCTGTTTATAACCCCTGCCTCTTATTTGCTCTATATTAGAATTCACAGAGAGTAATTTCCCACACCCCCATGAGTACATTTGTGAGTACTCACAGGGGTGAGTTTTAGCTTTTTATCTTTCAGTTCAGTTCAGTTCAGTTCAGTTCAGTCGCTCAGTCGTGTCCACCTCTTTGCAACCCCATGAATGGCAGCACACCAGGCCTCCCTGTCCATCACCAGCTCCCGGAGTTCACTCAGACTCACGTCCATCGAGTCAGTGATTCCATCCAGCCATCTCATCCTCTGTCGTCCCCTTCTCCTCCTGCCCCCATATTCTCTACCAGTTACCAATTTATTGCTCTTCATCTTCAAATTCTCCCTTCATTACTTACTCGACTGTGGTGGAGATGAATCCGTTAAGCATTTCTCCTTTGCGGTGAGCACCGCATTATGAGCTGCCAGTCAAGGGCACTGGAGGGACACTGTCGAGAAAGGGGCTTTCTTGCTGGTTTCAGTTGCTACTCCTTTGTTACCTTCTCACTCCCATCACATGGCCACTAGTGGTGAGTGGGAAACTCCAGTGCTGCTCATCCAGACCGCATAGTCCCCGTGAGCTCATTGCCCTGGCACTGGTCCAGTGCCCACCTTACTGTAGCCCTTCCAGCAGGACATCACACTGGGCCTCATGCTGCTCAGCTGGTGAGAAGGCTTCTGTTGACCCAACTCCTTCTGTGTCCCTGTCTGCTAGTCTTGACCACTTGGGCTCCAGAAAACAGCTTTTGGTTTGCTGGCCCTGGCTGCCCTTTCCTCTTGCCAGTTTGGCTTCCCTGCACCCCAGAGGATCATTTCCTGTTTGTCTGCTGACTGTGGGGCAGCTTTAGTCCAAGCAATTCACTAATTTTTAGCACTCACTGACTGTCTCCATCTATCACACCTGCTTTGATAGGTTCTGAATCTCATCTTCAGGGAGGAGCCCCTTCCAAGTGTGTTCATTCCTTATACTCTCTCTCAGAGTATTCTCTTTTTTAGAGTACTGTTTACACTTTTATGGGCTACCCTGTGGCTCAGACAGTAAAGAATCTGCCTGCACTGTGGGAGACCCGAGTTTGATACCTGAGTTGGAAAGACCCCCTGATGTAGGAAATAGCAACCCACTCCAGTATTCCTGTGGAAAATCCCATGGAGAGAGGAGCCTGGCAGGCTATAGTCCATGAGGCTGCAAAGAGTCAGACATGACTGAACGTGCACACAGCACACTATACCAGCTCACAGAAATCACTATCCCTCTTTTACAGTTGCATAGTACTCCATTGTCTGTTTGTACTGCCGTTTATTCAGCCGCTCTTTTATGCATGGTTATTTAAATATGGCTGTTTAACATGTTTATTTTTTTTAAAGCATGGTTACTTTCAAATAATATTATAATAAATAATCTACATAAATATATACATATTTGTATTTTTGGAGATGTATCTTCAGAATAGATTCCTAGACATGGGATTGATCCGCTGAGAAGTACATGAGTTGTTTAGCTAGTCAAGGCCAAGATCCCCTCTTGAAGGGCTGTGCCACTTTGTATTCCCACCAGCAGTGCATGAGAGGGGCTGTTTTCCTCTTACCTTGCCAACAGGATGTGTTGTCATGCTTTTCCATTTTTGCCTATCTGATAAGTGAGAAACAGTAGAGTTCTAACTTGCATTTCTTTAACTATAAGTTGTTGAATATCTTTTCATATGTTTAAATGACATATGTTTTAAAATAAATTTTATGTTCCTGTCTTCTTGCTGTTTTTCCTATTGATTTTAGTCATTTCTGCCTCTTAAAGAATTCTTTAAATATTGAGTGTATTAGCCCCTTGTCTCCAGTACAAGTTACAAATATTTTCCCCAGCATGTCAACAGCCTTTTGACTTCGCATGAGGTACTTTTGCCATACAAGTCAATCTATTATTTTCTTTCCAGGATAATGAGTCATGGTTAGAAAGACTTTCCCTGTACCAAAGTTACAGAAGAATGTACCCATGTTTTTTCTTATTCTTGTATAGTTTCAATGTCTATATTCAGATTCATGATTCATTTAGAGTTTATTCTTGTGTTTAGTGTAGATACAGATGATCTTTTTCCAGTAGTTACCCAATTTCCCCTACCATTGCCCTAGCATTTAAGATGGCCTTTGTTACACACCAAATTTCCATATGTACTTGAGTCCCTTCAGGGACTTTTTATTCTATTCCACTGATCTGTTTACCTAATCATACAGTACCCAATTGTTTCAGAGATAAAGGCTTCATAACAGATTTAAAGTTTAGTAAAAGTTGGCTTAAAGCTCAACATTCAGAAAACTAAGATCATGGCATCCGGTCCCATCACTTCATAGCAAATAGATGGGGAAACAGTGACTGACTTTACTTTTCTGGGCTTTGAAATCACTGCAGATGGTGATTGCAGCCATGAAATTAAAAGATTCTTGCTCCTTGGAAGGAAGGTTATGACCAAGCTAGACAGCATATTAAAAAGCAGAGACATTACTTTGCCAGCAAAGACATTACTTTGCTAGTCAAGGCTATGGTTTTTCCAGTGGTCATGCATGGATGTGAGAGCTGAACTATAAAGAAAGCTGAGTGCCGAAGAATTGATGCTTTTGAACTGTGGTGTTGGAGAAGATTCTTGAGAGTCCCTTGGACTGCAAGGAGATCCAACCAGTCCATTTTGAAGGAGATCAGCCCTGGGATTTCTTTGGAAGGAATGATGCTAAAGCTGAAACTCCAGTACTTTGGCCACCTCATGCAAAGAGTTGACTCATTGGAAAAGACTCTGATGCTGGGAGGGATTGGGGGCAGGAGGAGAAGGGGAAGCCAGAGGATGAGTTGGCTGGTTGACATCACTGACTCAATGGACATGGGTTTGGGTGGACTCCGGGAGTTGGTGATGGACAGGGAGGCCTGGTGTGCTGTGGTTCATGGGGTTACAAAGAGTCGGACACAAGTGAGCGACTGAACTGAACTGAAAGCCAATTTCCCTTACTGCCGTTTTTTAAAAATTGATCTCCCGACTCTTCTTGTGAAGTTATTTTTCCATACTAACATTAATATCAACTTGTCCTTGATATTAATATGATTCAATTATGTGATACTAAACAGAGGAAGCAGTTCAGTTCTGCAGCAGCAGTTAATTCAGCCAATGGGAATCAATGACAAAGAGACTTTGGCCATGGAAGAAGATTTCAGACTATCAGTAGCCTAGATGGAGTGAGAAAAGTCATAAAAGGAGGTGTCAGACCGCAGGTAAGATCCATATCCTAGAAGTCATGGTTGGCTAGAGCATCCAATCAGAAGTTCAAAAGTAGTGGCCAAGCCCAGAAAAAGTCGGGGAATTACAGCCTTACACAACTGTGGTAAAAAGCCAGCAGGCTCAATGTGGGGGCTCTCAAATTCTGAGTTCACGGGTGAAGTGAATTTAAATTACCCATTGGGTAGAAAAATTCTCAATTCTCTATTCAAATAGCCAACAATGTGGCTTTAAAGAGTTTTGTTTAAGTGTATTTATGCCTGACATATTTCTGGAGTAAGCTTTGTTTCATTTTGTTCCTGGGAAATCTAAGTTCCTTCTTGCAGAGCTTGATAATTTGAAACTGAAAGTTTTAAATGCATTTTAAACAGCCACTTTCCCTCCCCTACCCACACATTTACCAAAATAAACAAGGCCACCCTACAAGCCGCTGTCTGATTTGCATAGCAGTGAGAGCTGATGCAAATTCTCACATTTGGGGCTATTTCAGTTTTGGGAGATGGAAAGGGTTCCTTTCCTTAAATAATCTTGAGCATGGTATCCTTTCTAAAGCATGGTTACTGTAAAGTGAAAGCATTTGAGGAAATAAAGTGTTCATGGTAAAAGAAAAACTTTAGATGGTGTCAGGTTTGATTTTTGCAGTAAGAACACACCACATCACCGAGTGGGGAGTTAGAATTTGTAGACTGCACATTGGCTGTGTCTGCGTTTTCACTCTCCCCTACTCCCTGCCACACAGGGCTCCACCAGTCCTGTCCTCCACACACACATGTCACTTCCTCCCTCCCATAAAAATGCAAGAACTGAAGCCCCTTTGCAGCCTCTTCTAAGTCTTCTTTAAAGCATACAAATGCTGCTTGCTATGTTTCCCTTTTTCCTAAAGTAAATTCAAGAGTTTTGTACTTTTAGCTTAATATTTGTAAAGAATCTAGCAGGTTGTATGCTAATAAATAGGTAAACAGCAAGCCCTGATTTATCACCCCCGGTGATAAGACTGTGAAGTGAGCTCAGTCTGTCACATCCTCACCCCTTTCTTACATGGGCACCATCTCATCCTGCCCTGTTGCCTGGGGCAGCCCACTGTCCCCGGTTCTGTGTTCCAGTTTATGAGTATTATTATTTTCACACGGATTGATAATGGCAAATTAACTGTTGAAGTGAATTGGAGGAAAAGGGAGGGAATTAATATCTATAGAGCCTCTATTTAGTCCGAGGCAAAGTGCTCTAAGTACCTTGTTTCATCTACTTATTACAGTTCCCCATGAAGTGGGCATTTCTAGCCTCATTTTTCACTGTCATTCATGAGCCAGATTTTCTCTCCCCTCTGCCTGCCCCAGAGCCCATACTGAGTTACAATGCCTTCTTTTCTTTCTTTTTTTTTTTTTCAGATTTATTTATTTATAATTTATTTGGCTCTGCCAGGTCTTGGTTTCAGCATGTGGGCTCTCTTAGTTGTGGCATACAGGATCTAGTTCCCTGGCCAGGGATCGAACCTAGATCCCCTGCACTGGGAGCACAGAGTCTTAGACACTGGAGCACCGTTTATGATGCTTTCTGATTTACTCAGTGCCTGGGACAGTGTCTGCTGCATTGCAGACACTCTAGAATCTTGTGCTTATTTGTAGCTTAATCATGGACTTTCAAAGTTTCAAAGCCTGACTCTCCAGTCATTACTCTCAAAGTCGTAGGTGCTAGGGAGACTGCTTTGGAAAAATGAAGGTCATTCCAGTATTATGCTTTCATCTCAGCCATGCTGCTTAGTGCATTCCTTGTTTGACCCTGAATACAGTTTCCCTGACTCCTCTGATTCTGTTTTCTCTTTGTTGTGCCTTTGGCTGACCCCAAATTTAGAAAACCTCATAACATAATTTGGCCCCCTGGATTTTCTGAAAAGTTAAATCTATATCTAATAACTGATCTTACTCGATACTGCTAAACTGCCAGCAGTGTCTGACCTCAAAAGTGCTGAATCTGCTTCTTCCCAATGGAGAATGTCATTCACATGTCTTTTCAAGATTCTTTCCAGCACAGGAAGATACTTCTACTTGCAGCCAAATACATACAACCAGTAAACAAATGTAAACATGCTTGACTTCACTAATCATTGGAGAAATGCTAATTAAGAGAAGGCATTTTTTTTTCCAGCCATCAGATTATTATGAATTTAAAAGATTGAAAATATCCCAAGTTAGCATAGACGTGGGAAAACTTTCATATATTTTGATGGGAGTGAATAATGAATGGGGCTTCCCAGGTGGGTCAGTGGTAAAGAATCCGCCTGCCAATGCGGGAACTGTGGGAGACCTGGCTTTGATCCCTGGGTTGAAAAGGTCCCCTGGAATAGGAAATGGCAACCCACTCCAGTATTCTCCCCTGGATAATCCTGTGGACAGAAAAGCCTGGCGGGCTACAATCCATGGGGTTGCAAAGAATCAGACATAACTGAAGTGAGTGAGCTTGCATGCATGCATGAGTATTAGATATCTTTCAATGTCCAATTAACAGTGTTGATTAAATTTTAAAATGTGCGTATCTGCCAGTGTATTTGATGATTTTCTGTTATTTGCCAATTGTTTTTTGAAATTTTCTCTCTCTCTCTCTCTCTCTTTTTTCCCCTGTGTTAGTCAGTGTTCTCCAGAAAAACAAAGAAATAGGTAGGTAGGTAGGTAGAGAGAAGGAAAAAAGAATCAGTGAGCTACAGCTCTAAATAAGGGAGAAGGTTTATTATAGGAATTTGCTCACATGATTTTGGAGGCTGAGAAATCCCACTATTTGCCATCTGCAAGCTGGGGGACTGGCCATGCCAGTGTAGTTCACATCATGCTTGAAGGCTGAGAACCAGGGATGACAGTGATGTAGATTCCATTCCAGGTCTGAAGCCCTGAAAACTGTGTACTGTGAGGGCAGGAGAAGATGACTGTCCCATCTCAAGCAAGAAGGGCAAATCACTTTTTTCTCTGTCTTTTTGTTCTTTGAAGGCCTTCAACAGATTGAGTGAGGCCCAACCACACTGATAAGGGCAATCTTCTTTACCCAGTCTACAGTCTCAAATGCCAATTTCTTCCAGAAACACTCTCACAAAACATTCAGAAATACTGTTTTACCGGCTATCTGTGCATCCCTTAGCTCAATCATATTGACACTAAAATTAACACATGCAGTTTCTTCTTCCTTCCTCCCTTTCCTTCTTTCTTTTTTTTAAAGAAATCTTGCTGGCTGATATTTCCTTCCATAGAAGAGTCTTCTTGTGATGTGTGTCCTTCACTTGATTTCCCCTATGTTCCTTTTATCCTTGCTTGTCAGAGAGAGGAAAGCAGCTGTAACTGGGCTACTTTTTACTTAAAGGGACTTGGCTGAGAGTCACTCTCATTCTTGGAGGTCAGAAGCAAATGTGAGCTGTGTCTTCAAGGAAAGGAATGAGCAGATATAGGGAGACACCGCAAGTGCGGGCCGACTCCTAACCCTTCTAGGGGGCGGAACTGGGTTCTACTGGGATTTTCTCCTCTTCATCCGCAGTCCGTCCAGCCTCCAGATCTCTTTTCTCTAACTGAAGACCCATGACTGTCACCAGCCCACGTGGGGCCCAGTGTGAATTACAAGGAGGCGTCACTCTTAGGTTGATGCCTGCCGGCCAGTGCTTGGTGAACAGACGCTGTCTTCCGGTGATTTGGGGAAGGGATTTAGCTCTGCTTGCAGGATAGAGCAGGGACCCAATTGCAGTTCCCTCCCCTCATCTTCTGGACCAGGCATCCCTGTGGAGGGCCCTGTCTGCATAACCTTACCTGAGGCCCTGCAAAGGATACTGGCTTTGTCTTTCAGATCAAAAGAACATAGGAAAGTACGAGAACCCAAGATAACTGGGGAAGATTTTGCTGGCACAAAAGACAAGGGGAAAAAAGTATTTTTGAACAGTACCAAATAAGTTTAGCAATCTGAACACCACAGATGTGACATTTGTATGTCATATGTATGACACATACTTCAGATCTGACATTTAGGAAACAGGCATTTTACCTGAGCTCTAGAGACAAAGACCCCAACCTCCTTCCCACCTCAGTCCAAGCTTTAGAGTTTGGGGCAGTATGTTTGGCAGTTTTGTTTGGGGCAAGATATTTCTTTGTTTCCACAAAGGCAGAGTTCTCTTCTGTGAGTTTTAAGAGAAGAGAGTAAAATAAAATCCCTGCTTCTTCTACCATGTCAACCAGAAGTTTAATTTCAGAAGCTTCACAATATAACTTATTTGAAATTGACTTTCATTTTACACTTCTTTTCAGCACTCACTCATAATTGGTTAGTCATGTACACTCTTTGCAGAGAGAATAAGTACTTAGATTGCTAAACTTATATAGTATTGTTCAAAAACTCTTTTTTCCCCTCTACTTTTGTGCCAGCAAAATCTTTCCCAGCTATCCTGGGTTCTTGCACTCTCCTGTGTTCTTTTGCAATTTTCCAAAGAACACAGCTGTCTGGGAAGGCACACCAAAGGGGTCAGCACTTAGATCATGGAATAATTCACCCATATCCAATAAATAGCACCAAACCGTGCATTAACTGGTTTCAGAATTCTAGTTAACTATGATGGTCATTTTAGCTAAACTCTCAGCTGCTGGCAGGGTTGGTGGAATGGTCTGAGTGAGGCTGTGGCTGTAAGTCCACATCAGGTATGGGGAGAGAGGGCAAAAAACAGCTATTTGATTTAGAAAAGCTAGTCTTGTTGAGGATTTCTTTTTTTTTTTTTTTTGCTTGTTTAAAAATTTTATTTTCCTGGGTTATTCAGTCCAACTGGAAAAAGACCAATTTACAGTTGTCCAGATGGGGAAAAAGTTGGGTGTGGAAATCCAAATTACTTGGGGCCATAGTTTTTCCTAATTGATTCTGATATCTTACGACTGCCTCCCTGGGCCACTGTTTTTTTTTTTTTTGTGGCCAGCCACTTATGAGGAGAGCTCTTGGGGATCTTTTTTTCTCTCCCAAATGCTGTGTTTTTAGCTTTAGAACAATTACTGAGGTGCTCACGATCCTCCTGTGAGTCCACGCCAGCAGGCAGTACTGTGGCTCCTTCTCTGAAGCATGGAAGTGTCTCCTACATACTTCTATGTTATGACCCAGACTCCAGGGTTTGAACAGAAGCCCTTGTTTGTAAATAGCTTCAAAAGAACAATTAGTGTCCTCAAGGTTATATTGAGCCATTTTTTCCCCATTTTGTAACTTTGGTAAGAGGTAGGTTAGGGGTAGGGTAATATTTTCCTCGGAAGAGAGTCTTTTCTTGTAAAAATCCTTTGTTTTAAAAATAGTATTCTTTGGTTTCCAGTTTGCTTTTTATGAGAAGAAACCATAAAAACACGTTCATTTAATTTTTTTCCGGGGAGGGTTGCTGCGCTGGGTCTTCATTGCTGTGTGTGGTCTTTCTCTAGTTGCAGAGAGCAGGGGCTACTCTCCGGTTGCGACGCACAGGCTTCTCACTGCGGTGGCTTCTCTTGTGAAGCACAGGCTCTAGACACACGGGCTCAGCAGTTGTGGCCTGAGGGCTTAGTTGCTCCATGGCGTGAGGAATCTTCCCAGATCAGAGATCAAACCCGAGTCCCCCGTATTGGCAGGTGAATTCTTTACCACTAGACCAGCTGGGAAGTCCAACATATTCACTTATAAGGGAGCATGGCATCAGTTCAGTCACTCAGTCGTGTCCGTCTCTTTGTGACCCCATGAATGGCAGCACTCCAGGCCTCCCTGTCCATCACCAACTCCCGGAGTGCACTCAGACTCACGCCCATCGAGTCCGTGATGCCATCCAGCCATCTCATCCTCTGTCGTCCCCTTCTCCTCCTGCCCCCAATCCCTCCCAGCATCAGAGTCTTTTCCAATGAGTCAACCCTTCGCATGAGGTGGCCAAAGTACTGGAGTTTCAGCTTTAGCATCATTCCTTCCAAAGAAATCCCAGGGCTGATCTCCTTCAGAATGGACTGGTTGGATCTCCTTACAGTCCAGGGGACTCTCAAGAGCATGGCATAAAGAGCATAAAAGAAATGCATACTGTAACAAGACAGCTGTGACAATGCTTTCTTCTAATCTGCATGGTTCAGGACATTGTTTTTTAAAAATCCTGATAGCAAACAAACTACCTTTCAAAGGAGGAAGTTGAGAGCAGTGTGTTCAGAAGGTGTCTGATTTAGGTAGTAAATGTAGAAGAATCAACATTCCGATGAGGATTTGTTAATTATTGTGGATATACCTAGGACTGAGATGGACAGCACCTCAAAATGCTCACCTCTCAGGTTGTCTGTAACTTGCACTGAGGTGTAATTGAAGCCGTTTTCCAAGACGATCAACGTCTCCTTAGTGTAAAAATTGGGAATCAGCAGGTGAGCTCCTTGGCTGGCTAGGGCTGGATGTTCAGGGCAGGCTGAAGAGAAGAGAAGAGAGGTTTGGGGGCATCTGGACTCCTGGGGATCACACACAACAGAAGAGTTTTGTGTCTTTGTATCTTTCAAACAATGCAATCTTAACAGATACTGCATGTAACGTCGTAGTCTCTATAGCCTTGCTAAAATGTATCGCGTTCATTTTCTTTTTCAAAGCATGATGAATGAGACTTCTTTTTTTGATGTTTAAATCAGGAATAGTTTTAAAGCATGGATTGCTGCTCAAGCTGTTGGCAGAATTGGTTCCAGGGCCCGTAGGGGCTTGGGGGATCATCCTTTTGAATACTGAGTCTGCTTTTGGTGGCTGTTGGTGCTGTTTACTGCTTTACGGTCTGGGACACCTTCTCAGAGCCATCAGGGTCTGGCCTGACACTGCTGACCCGTAGGAGCATCTCTTCTCTTTCCTTCCTTGCTGTTCCCAGGCTTCTGGGCACTGACAAACCCCTCAAACAAGCTTGTCTGGAGTCTGAGACCCCAGCCAAAGCCTGAGAGGACTCAGCCAGCACTACCCTTAGTGTGGACCAGAAGAGAGCTATTTTTGCCTAAAGGTGCCTCTCTTGATTACTTCTAATGTCTGGCTGTTTTGTGTAGATGAGGGTTTGGGGTGGTATAATTCAAGATAGATGAGGAATCTGTGATTCGAAGGAAAAGCATGAATAAAAATAGAGTAAAGGCCATATTGTATTTGGAGGTTGTGTTCTAACCTGACCACATTAAGGCAGAATCCCCTACCACTGCTTTGAAATCCTGGGGCTGAGCCCTAG
This sequence comes from Neotragus moschatus, assembly GCA_006410615.1. Classification (NCBI taxonomy): domain Eukaryota; kingdom Metazoa; phylum Chordata; class Mammalia; order Artiodactyla; family Bovidae; genus Neotragus; species Neotragus moschatus. The sequence goes on along the minus strand of SJYA01001450.1, from coordinate 1,022,203 downwards.
ATGGGTTGTCAGTGAGCCTAGGTGATTGAAGAGATTGTAAAACAGAAAAGTAGCTCTGGGTGAATTTGGCAGAAGGAAATGTGACTTCCCGACCTGGTTCTGTTGCTGCTTCAGAAAATTAACCAGATCTATTTAGGGCTTCCCTGGTGGCTCAGACCCTAACATGCCTTGGAACGGCTGATGCTGAAGCTCCGATGCTTCGGCTACCTGACGTGAAGAGCCGACTCACTGGAAAAGATCTTGAAGCTGGGAAGGATTGAAGGCGGGAGGAGAAGGGGACGACAGAAGATGAGATGGTTGGACGGCATCACCGACTCAACAGACATGAGTTTGAGCAAACTCCAGGAGACGGTGAAGGACGGGGAACCTGGCATACTACAGTCCATGGCATCGGGAAAAGTCAGACAAGACTTAGTGTCTGAACAATAAATAGATCTTTTTCCTTAACTGTAAGTTGAAAGATTTAAAACTGAAAATAAGAGTCTTCTAGCTTAACATTCTGAGTAATATGTGTGTTTCTATTTAAAGTCCTTTAAAATACAGGACCCATGGCAGATGGCCAAATAGTAAATATCAATCTAGTGCCATTATGAGATTAGCTGTCAGGACAAGAGCAAAAGAACACATTACCTTGGCCTCTCTTATCAACCTTAACTTGACAGAACAAGGCAGGCAAGACTGGAGACTGGAACCACTTTTCTGCACGATAACCTTTTAACCAGCATCCCTCAGACAATGGAGAACACGGTGGCTTTTCTGCTGGGGCCCTGGAGCCATTACAACTGATGAATAACAGTAATTCTGACACACTCTTGGTTGGTGTTTGTTGAGCTGTCTGAATTTTAAAATCCTCTTCCTTTCTCTAAAAATGTTAAATCTTATTCTGTATATTCCAAGATGATCTACTTGAATGTTTTTCTACCCCTTTAAAACTTGCTATGTATATGCTGATGGGTGAAGAGATATCTCATTCTGAAAGTCTCAAGCAACTTTTGATTTTAACATAACTGCAAAATTCATACGCTTTATAAGGAAGGAAAGAGAGGTGGGGAGGCATATTTTCCTCTCAATGTGTTGTCAGAAATGAGTGAGCTGCAATCTGGAGACAAAATCTTGGCCATGAATTGATGACAAGACACCCATGACTGTGATCTGTCCCAGTGATGAGAATAGACAGACTGGTTCTTCCTGAGAGTCCTGGTGGCTTCCTGAGAGTGGCAGCTGGTCTAGAATAAGAGCTGAGATTTCCCCCTCTTGTTTTCAGATTGTGTTTGCAGCATGCTTGCAAGACATGGAATCTTAGAAGAGCCACTGTGAACCCTGGACGCAGCCTGTAGGATTCACTGTCTTTTAAATGTGGCTCTCATTGGGCTTCCCTGGTGGCTCAGCTGGTAAAGAACCTGCCTGCCAGTGCAGGAGACAGAAGAGATGTCGGTTCGATTCCTGGGTGGGAAAGATCCCCTGGAGGAGGAAATGGCAATCTGCTCATATCTTCTTGCCTGAAGAATTCCATGGACAGAGGAGCCTGGTGGGCTGCCATCCACAGGCTTGGGTTGAAAAGAGTCTGACATGATTGAGCGTGCATGCACACGTACATACACACACATATACACACACAGATGCTTAGGAAATGGAGTATTCATATGTTATTCAGATGCCCATGGTCCAGTATGAATAGCTGTGACAAGGTACCAGTGTAAGGTATTAGAGTCTCTTATAAGGTCCAAAAGATCTTGTGTGGATCTGTCGACTTTATAGACCCCATAGACCCCTTTGATCTCTGGTAAGTCATCAATTCACCCACATCCTGAGTGCTCTGAGAGCTTCTGGAATTGCCTCAGTTCATTCCAGTGGCTCAGTCATGTCTGACTCTTTGTGAGCCCATGGACTGCAGCATGCCAGGCCTCCTGTCTGGAGCCTACTCAAACTCATGTCCATTGAGTCAGTGATGCCATCCAACCACTTAATCCTCTGTTGTCCCCTTCTCCTCCTACCTTCAATCTTGCCCAGCATCAAGGTCTTTTCCAGTGAGTTAGTTCTTCACATCAGGTGGCCAAAGTATTGGAGTTTCAGCTTCAACATCAGTCCTTCCAATGAATATTCAGGACTGATTTCCTTTAGGATAGACTGATTGGATCTCCTTGCAGCCCAAGGGACTCTCAAGAATCTTCTTCAACACAAGGATCGGTTCTTTGGTGCTCAGCTTTCTTTCTTTGTGTAATTGCCTGCCAGGGTCTAATTCACACACTGTATTTACATGTTGAATTATAAGCCTACTCTACCTAAATTCCTGCCTCATTTCCCTATTTGCTACAACAGGAAAGTCAAATTCTTGCTTAAGTTCCAAGGCCCTTCCGATGTGGCCCACACTCCCTACCTCCACCCCTGTCACTCTCCTGCCCAGTCCCTTTCCTTCTCAGCTGCCCCGGCCTTCTTTCTGTTCTGAGAGCCCCAGTCTGATTTCCTCAGGGCTGTCACGGTTTCTGCTCTCTCTGCCTGGAATGCACATCTTACTCCACACGGTTGGCTCCTGCTTCTTGACATTTATTTAGCTCCCTGACCAAATGTCTCAACTTCCCCCATCAAAGGCTCCTCCCTCTCCATCACTTCACACATGAGGGTTTTGTTTTTCTTATCACTCTGAGAATTGATCTGTTTATCCACTTGCTATCTGCTTGTCTACCAAGCAAGAGGGCAAGCTCCATGGCAGCAGGGACATTGCCAGTGTGGTTCGAGGCCCCCGGGCAGTCCCAAGAAGAGGGCTTGGCCGGGAGGAGAGGCTGGCTCCACACGTGTGCACTCCACTGGGGGCAGAATGCATGCTAAGTCACTTCAGCTGTGTCTGACTCTTTGCGATCCCATGGACTGTAACCCACCAGGCTCCTCTGTCCAGGGAATTCTCCAGGCAAGAATGCTGGAGTGGGTAGCCATTCCCTTCTCCAAGGGATCTTCCCAACCCAGGTATCTAACCCATGGCTCTTATATCTCCTGAACCGGCAGATAGGTACTTTCCCACTGAGCCACTGGGAAAGCCCTGCAGAGTGAGCGTCCATGTTCTGAGAGTCAGAACAACAGCAACGAGCTTAACTAAGAAAATAAAAGTTCTTCACAACAATTGCCTTGACTATGTCATAAATCTGCATTTCCTGTTGGACTGACATCACTTGCTCTTTCGGACAAATGAAAAAGTACAGTTCTATTATCCCAGAGACCTGTCTGCATCCAGCCTTGGCTCCATGGAACTCACTCGCTCTGCTGGCCATGCTCTCCTGTCTCCTTGAAGGCTGGATTTGCAGCTCCTACCCTAAGGACACCCTTCTCTCCCTCCGCCTCCCTTGTCCCTCCTCTGCACACCTCAGGTGCTCTCATGCCCACAGGTGTTCTGTGTAAATTTACATTCACTTACTCTTTTCTAGAAACGTTACTTTATCCTTTGATGTAGAGGTAACGGGGAGAGAGCAGGCAAGGTACTCTGCAATTATAATTTCAGTTACTTGAAAGTAAAAATTTGTGATCCACCCCCGTTTTCAAAATTTTTCCCTATGCTATCAACTCATACTAGAAGCGGCCTGGGTCTTCTATTAAATGGACCTGCTGTCCTCGTCAGAAAGGGAGTTCGTTGCCTGAGAGAAACAGCAAAGGCATGCTTGTCTACTGACTAAAATGTACAACACCCAACATGAGCGTAGCCAATCATAACGCTCTCCTCCTTTCCAGTGATGACAATGCGTCCACGGTCCTTGACAGCAGGACGGGATGAAGAGCACTCGGTCCCATGAATCGTGGATGGCAGGAGTTTGGAGTGTCTGCTCCCAGGACAGACCCCGAGGAGCCATCCAGAGCTGTAGGAGAGCCAACCAGTAATGAGGTTACTCATCTCGTCCTCTCTCCTGCTTCTGGGCAGCAACAAAGTGAACCCACCTGTCAAACAGAGGGCTTTTATAGGATTTGGGCACACACATTTTCTCTTCGGTGTTTCCAGAGACAAGCCTCAGTGTGGTGTGTGAAGTGACATCACAGGAAGTTGGTGGTGGGACCAGACCAACAGATGGCTCAGTTCTCTCTCCCAGATTCAGACCGCCTGCCTTCCCGCTGTTTCCATGGAACCGAAACTTTCGTGTGGGTTTTGTCATCTCCAGGAGGAGCTGCTCATGAGGTCACGGCCTTGACCTTCACAGGAGCCAGGGGGTAAATCCAGTGACTTCACAGCACAAGGCTGTCCCCCCTCTGCCAGTTTTGACCTGATTTTGTGAATTTTCAAGTTTCATAATTCACCCTGATTCAGAGTGAGGTGTTATTTAATGGTGTGATAAAACAAAGATATATATTTTACCATGTAGTTATATTTTGAACGACAAAAAAAAGCAAGAAAAGGGAAAGGGCCACAGAAATCCTATACATCATGTTCACTTCTCACCACCCCTTTTTCCAAGATTAATGAATGAATTAATTTTGGGCTGCGCTGGGTCTGTGTTCCTGCACGGATCTTTCTCTAGTTGCTCTGCGAGGGCTTCTCATTGCACTGGCTTTTCCTGCTGTGGAGCATGGACTCTAGGGCATGTGGGCTCAGTAGGTGCNTTTTCCAAGATTAATGAATGAATTAATTTTGGGCTGCGCTGGGTCTGTGTTCCTGCACGGATCTTTCTCTAGTTGCTCTGCGAGGGCTTCTCATTGCACTGGCTTTTCCTGCTGTGGAGCATGGACTCTAGGGCATGTGGGCTCAGTAGGTGCAGTTCCTGGGTTCTAGCGCACAAGCTCAATAGTCGTGGAGCACGGGCTTAGTTACTCTGCAGCATACGAGATCCTCCCAGATCAGGGATCGAACTCATGTCTCCTGTACTGCCAAGCAGATTCTTCACCACTGAGCCACCAGAGAAACCCACCAGCCCTGTTTCTGATACCTAAGCCTTTGTTTCTTCTACCATTTTCTTCTCATTGTCATCACAGCTCAAGCAGAAAATAAACAAGGGAAAGAACCCACAGGCAAGATTAAGGGAAAGCATTTCCTGGGAGTTAGGGAGCAAGAGCAGCCCAGACCTCCTGCGTTGGTCCCACTGGGGCCTCATGGTTTCAGTCTGGTGGGAATAAATTGAGTGCGGTCTGTAGCTCACATCCGGGCTGAGCGAGTCCTCCCCCGGGACTGGTGGGTCTGTGCACACGCTGAGTATGTGTGCATGTGTGCTTGTTCAAGAAGCAGCCTGGTGGGATGGGGAAGGTGTGAAAAAGCCTCGAAATTTCAGCCTCCAAAGAGGAGTTTGAAGAGAGTTCCCACTAAAGAATTCTAGTAAAAAGCTAGAGACAAAGGCATCCTTTATCAGAACGTATTACCAAGAAACATGTCAGATGCTTATACTTTTCATTCAAACTTAAAGTCAAGTCACTCTTTAGAGGCCCTTCTAGACCATGAATGAAAGATCCCCGCCAGGACAATGGGAGGGGATTTGGGGGAAAATAACTACTTGTATATGTATGGCTGAGTCCCTTCCCTATTCACCTGAAACTATCAACACTGTTAATCGGCTATACCCCAATACAAGATAAAAAAGGTTTTTTTTTTAGAAAATGATCCCAGCCAGGACAGAATTATCTTGAGCTCCACAAAATTCTTCCATGTGCTGCCTGTCACTGGCTTTAACAAGCCTGGTTCTACTGATGTTACCGTGTCCTGCCTGTCTTTCTGAACTTGTTACAGCCCACATTTATATTGTCTCTCCATCCCCATCCCCAAGCAGTCATTGTATCTGAACAATCCCTCCTGTCTCTTTCTTTCAAACAGAAAACAAGGAGGTATCACCAGTATCCCCTGATGGAGTGTCACAGAATCACGGCTGTGACATCTTATTAGCCGCACTCCATGACAAAGTTGTCCCTGCTTTGCTAAATGACAGGTCAGGATGGGGCACAAGAATGGCTTGCTCTCAACCTCCAGCTGGTCTGTACTTGAATGCATTCTCATTCAGATTTCTCAGAATTATTAACATTTTATAGCAGGCTGGAAAAGTGATGCCAGGTCACTCACTGAAGTCTGAGTCTTCCTGCATTTTTCTCAGCTCAGCTTTTGAGCTGGTAGCAGAAAACCGTCTCAGTTTTCCTATTTGAGAAGAGGGGTGAATGAACTGCACCTTCAATGTGCTCTCAAGAAGACATGATTTTTTAGAATATTTTAAAACATTTATTCTTATTTGGAGGATAATTGCTTTACAATATTGTGCTGGCTTCTGCCATACAGCAGTGTGAGTCAGCCACACGTATACATATATTGCCTCCCTCTTGAACCTCCTGCCTACTCCTCTCCTCATCCCCGCCCTCTGTTGTCACAGAGTACCATGCTGAGCTCCTTGTGTTATACAGCAACTTCCCACTAGTTATCTCCTTTACATATGGTAACATATGTTTCAATACTACTCTGTCAGTTTGTCTACACTCTCCTTCCCCTGATGTATCCAAAGTCTGTTTTCTATGCCTGAGTCTCCATTGCTGCCCTACAAATAGGTTCATCAGCATTTGTTTCTAGACTCCGTATATATGTGTTAATATATGATATTTGTTTTTCTCTTTCTGACTTACTTCACTTTGTATAACAGGCTCTTATAACAGGTTCATCCACCTTGCTACAACTGATTTCAGATACATTCATTTTTATGGTCTATCTTCTATGATATATACATACCACAGCTTCTTTATCTATTCATTTGTCGATATATAGGTTGCCTCCATGTCCTAGCTATTGTAAATAGTGCTGCTATAAACATTGGGCTGCCTGCGTCTTTTTCAATTATGGTTTTCTCAGTGTATATGCCCAGGAGTGGGATTGCTGGGTCATAAGGTAGCTTCATTCCAAGTTTTTTTTTTTTAAAGGACTCTCCATACTCTTTTCCATGGTGGCTGTATCAATTTACATTCCCACCAACAGTGCAAGAGGGTTCCCTTTTCCCCACACCCTCTCCAGCATTTGTTTGTAGATTTTTTTTTATGAAAGCAGTTCTGAACGGTGTGAGGTGATACCTCACTGTAGTTTTTATTTGCATTTCTCTAATAATGAGCTATGCAAGCATCTTTTCATGTGTTTGCTGGCCATCTGTACAGAAGACATGATTTTTAAAGTCACTTTGTACAATTTAGAAATGCCCGTGATTGTGTCTTCTGTCTCTTCGTTGGTTAGTAGAGAAAAGGGTTTCTCCAGCTGAGAATTTCTTGAAGAGTCATGAGTTATATGACTCTGGAGGCTGTCTCACAGTTGCTATTTTTTAAATAAATCTTTTAAAATATTTATTTTTATTTATTTGATTGTGTCAGATCTCGGTTGCAGCACATGGGATCTTTATCATCGCATGTGGGATCTGGTTCACTGAACAGGGCTAGAACCTGGGCCCCTGGTATTGGGAGCATGGAGTCTTAGCCACCAGATCACCAGGGAAGTCCCTCAAGGCTGGCTTTAAAGGCAACTCAGGTCTGGGTTGGGATGGATGGCTTAGCCCCATCTTAATTTGCACGTGGAACATCATCAAGTCAACGGTCATGAATTTGAGCAAACTCTGGAAGACAGTGGAGAACAGAGGAGCCTGGTGTGCTGCAGTCCATGGGGCCGCAGAGTCAGACATAACTTAGTGACTGAACAATGACAGTTGGAACATGGAGTGCAAATTACAGCTCCATCACATATATGTGACCTTGGTCAATATCTTAACATCATTACCGAGCACAATGATAAATAACATTGTTACATTATCAGTAGAGCTAACAAAAGTAGCTACTTCATAGGATTATTGTAAGGGTTAAATGAGCCCAACTATTTTGTTATTATTCTGGTGAATAGCAATTGTAGGGTAGAGAGAACAGATTTATTAATCACTGAGAAATTGGGAGCATGAACAGTTTAATGAAATTCAAAAGCTAGCGGAAGAAGGCAATTACTTGGTGTAATTAACATCTCGTTTTGATTTTACAAAATCCCTTTGTAGTTCTTGTAAATGGAGGCAAGTCTCACTATCCTTCCAGCTCTGTCACCCCTGGACTAGACCAGAGGAACGTCTCCAAGGACTATAATTTTGTTATTTTAAAATTAATTAGATGGGGGTCACTTTCACCACATTTAAAACCAACTTAACCCACCTTTGAACTATTGGATTAAAGTACTGTGCATGCTAAGTACTTCAGTTGTGCTCAACTCTTTGCAATATCATGGACTATAGCCCACCAGGCTTCTCAGTCCATGGGGTTCTCCAGGCAAAAATACTGGAGTGAATTGCTATGCCCTCCACCAGAAGATCTTCCCAACCCCGGGATTGAACTTGCATTTCTTACATCTCCTGAATTAGTAGGCAGATTCTTTACTACTAGCACCACCTGGGAGGCCCTGGATGACACTTAACTATTCATTGGGGCACTGTTTATAATAGCCAGGACATGGAAGCAACCTAGATGTCCATCAACAGATGAATGGATAAGAAANATATACAGCCTTGATGTACTCCTTTCCCTATCTGGAACCAGTCTGTTGCTCCATGTCCATTTCTAACTGTTGCTTCCTGACCTGCATACAGATTTCTCAAGAGGCAGGTCAGATGGTCTGGTATTCCCATCTCTTTCAGAATTTTCCACAGTTTGTGGTGATCCACACAATTAAAGGCTTTGGCATAGTCAATAAAGCAGAAATAGGTGTTTTTGTTGAACTCTCTTGCTTTTTCGATAATCTAACAGATGTTGGCAATTTGATCTCTGCCTTTTCTAAAGCCAGCTTGAATATCTAGAAGTTCACTGTTCACATACTGTTGAAGCCTGGCCTGGAGAATTTGGGGCATTACTTTACTAGCATGTGAGATGAGTGCAGTTGTGCAGTAGTTTGAGCATTCTTTGGCATTGGAATGAAAACTGACTTTTTCCAGTCACTGCTAAGTTTTCCAAATTTGCTGGCATATTGAGTGCAGCACTTTCACAGCATCATCTTTTAGGATTTGAAATAGTTCAACTGGAATTCTATCACCTCCACCAGCTTTGTTCATAATGATGCTTCCTAAGGCCCACTTGACTTCACATTCCAGGATGTCTGGCTCTATGTGAGTGATCACACCATTGTGATTATCTGGGTCATGAAGATTTTTTTTTTGAATAGTTCTGTGTATTCTTGCCACCTGTTCTTAATATCTTCTGCTTCTGTTAGATCCATGCCATTTCTGTCCTTTATTGAGCCTATCTTCACATGAAATGTTTCCTTGGTATCTCTAATTTTCTTGAAGAGATCTCTAGTCTTTGCCATTCTATTGTTTTCCTCTATTTCTTTGCGTTGATCGCTGAGGAAGGCTTTCTTATCTCTCCTTAATATTTTTTGGAACTCTGGATTCAAATGCGTGTATCTTTCCTTTTCTCCTTCGCTTTTCACTTTTCTTTTCACAGCTATTTGTAAGGCCTCCTCAGACAGCCAATTTGCTTAATTTCTTGGGGATGGTCTTGATCCCTATCTCCTATGCAACATCACGAACCTCCCTCCATAGTTCTTCAGGCACTCTGTCTATTAGATCTAACCCCTTGAATCTACTTCTCACTTCCACAGTATAATCGTAAGAGATTTGATTTAGGTCATACCTGGGTGGTTACTCCTTGGAAGAAAGGTTATGACCAACCTAGATAGCATATTGAAAAGCAGAGACATTACTTTGCCAACAAATGTCCGTCTAGTCGAGGCTATGGGTTTCCCAGTGGTCATGTATGGATGTGAGAGTTGGACTATGAAGAAAGCTGAGCACCAAAGAATTGATACTTTTGAACTGTGGTGTTGGAGAAGACTCTTGAGAGTCACTTGGACTCCAAGGAGATCCAACCAGTCCATTCTAAAGGAGATCAGCCCTGGATGTTCTTTGGAAGGAATGATGCTAAAGCTGAAATTCCAATACTTTGGCCACCTCATGGGAAGAGCTGACTCATTGGAAAAGACTCTGATGCTGGGAGGGACTAGGGACAGGAGGAAGAGGGGTTGACAGAGGATGAGATGGCTGGATGGCATCACCAATTCGATGGATGTGAGTCTGAGTGAACTCTGGGAGATGGTGATAGACAGGGAGGCCTGGTGTGCTGTGATTCATGGGGTCGCAAAGACTCAGACATGACTGAGCGACTGAACTGAACTGAATTGAGTGGTCTAGTGGTTTTTCCCTACTTTCTTCAATTTAAGTCTGAATTTGGCAATAAGGAGCTCATGATCTGAGCCACAGTCAGCTCCCAGTCTTGTTTTTGCTGACTGTATAGAGCTTCTCCATCTTTGGCTGCAAAGAATATAATCCATCTGATTTTGGTACTGACCATCTACACATGGACATCACCAGTGTTTGAAGACGGTATTTGCTATGACCCGTGTTCTCTTGACAAAACTCTATTAGCCTTTGCCCTGCTTCATTCTATACTCCAAAGCCAAATTTGCCTGTTACTCTAGGTGTTTCTTGACTTCCTACTTTTGCATGCCAGTCCCCTACAATGAAAAGGACATCTTTTGGGGGTGTTAGTTCTAGACAGTCTTGTAAGTCTTCACAGAACCGTTCAACTTCAGCTTCTTCAGCATTACTGGTCGGGGCATATACTTGGATTACCATGATATTGAATGGTTTGCCTTGGAAATGAACAGAGATCATTCCTTCATTTTTGAGATTGCCTCCAAGTACTGCATTTCAGACTCTTTTGTTGACTGTGTTTTCTACTCCATTTCTTCTAAGGGATTCTTGTCCACAGTAGTAGATATAATAGTCATCTGAGTTAAATTCACCCATTCCAGTCCATTTTAGTTCGCTGATTCCTGAAATGTCTATGTTCACCATTGCCATCTCCTATTTGACCACTTCCAATTTGCTTTGACAGGGAGGCTTGGCGTGCTGTGATTCATGGTGTTGCAAAGAGTCGGACACGACTGAATGAGTGAACTGAACTGAACTGAACTGAACTGAATTTGTCTTGATTCATGGACCTAACATTCCAGGTTCCTATGTAATATTGCTCTTTATAGCTTTGGACTTTGCTTATATCACCAGTCACATCCACAACTAGATGTTGTTTTTGCTTTGGCTCTATCCCTTCATTCTTTCTGGAGTTATTTCTCCACTGATCTCCAGCAGCATCTTGGGTACTTACTGACCTGGGGAGTTCATCTTTCAGTGTCCTATCTTTTTGCCTTTTCATACCATTCATGGGGTTCTCAAGGCAAGAATACTGAAGTGGTTTGCATTCCCTTCTCCAGTGGACCACATTTGGTCAGAACTCAATGCAACCCCAAATCAAGATTATTTAAATTCTCAAATTTACTTGACAGAATAGTCTTCCAAAGTTATAACCAGCCATGCTTCTGTGTTGAAATACAGCTATCATTTTTTGTTTACCCATTATTGAGCTTCTTTCTCCTCAATTCCTTCAAAAGATGAACATGAAGTGGAGAACAGTGTGCCTGCCTGTGAGATCCCCCATGTCCAAGTTCAGTAGAGGGGTGGAAATCTGAGGCTTGTCCTGGGGGGCAAAGATGTGAATGTCTCAGCTCGTAGGAAGGTGATCTGCAGCCCAGAGGAGACAGAGGGTGGTACTGGCATTTTCCTGGCCCTGGGACTGGGGCTGGCGCTTCTTACTTGCATCGTCATGCAGGCTCCAGGAGCGGGTCTGGCCCTGGTGCCCTTGCCCTTGCTGTAGCTGCCCTTCCTGCACCTCCTTCTCCTCCACCATCCCCCTAACCTGGGCTGCCTTCTCTTTCTCCAGCGTGGCCTCTTCTGCCCAGTGGTGACCTTTCTCTCTGCCCTCAATGCAGAAGGAGTAACACCAGCCTAGTGGTGGGGGTGAACTCAGGACAGGCTTTTCCCCATAATTCTGAATTTCCTAGGTTTTGTCAGTATAAGCCAGACTCTTAATACTATTTTAATGCAGTTGTTTTGTGTGTGAATAATATGCTCCTTTTGCCAAACCTCAAGCCTTGGAACTAAGAGCTCATAAAAATGCCGAGAGTCCAAAGCTAATAGCTGTTATTCAGCTGTTATGGGGTAAGGCAGAAAAAGTTTCAGATGAATGTTATCCTCACCAGGGCAGTGAGTGATATGAAACTATTGGGGGGCGAAGGTGAGGCTCCAGATGACCGGGGTGTTGGAAGTGATATGTCTCATCAGGATGTCCCTGTTCTTCCTCTCTGCAGCCCTTTTAACAGCTTCTGCCATTGTGATCTTCAGCTCAAGGAATAGCCTCACCTCCTAGCCAAGCTGAAAGTTCTGAAAATCACCTTACACCTGTCCCCAACCTCTGTTACATACCGTGCACATCTGATCATCACCAACATTCTCTCAGCAGGTACTTATTGAGGGTCTGCTGCATACCTGGCACTCTGCCGGGTGGGATGATGAACTGATCTCTTGCTTGTAGAGGAGAGGGTATGTGTGTGCTTAGTCTCTCAGTCGTGTCCAGCTCTTTGTGATCCCATGGACTGTAGCCCGCCAGGCTTCTCTGTCCATGGGGTTCTCCAGGCAATAATACTGGAGTGGGCCTTCCTCCAGGGGAATCTTCCCGACCCAGGGATCGAACCCACGTCTCCTGTACTGCAGGCATATTCTTTACCATCTGAGCCACCAGAGGAGGGGCTAGGGTCATGTTTAAGAGTGTGACCTCTATTGGGAGACATGGGAGACTTACATACACTATTGATACTATGTATAAATGGATAACTGATGGGAACCTACTGTATAGTGCAGAGAACTCTACTCAATGCTCTGTGTTGACCTAGTGAGGGAATGATCGTTGCTTAGTGCTGTCTGACTCTTAGCGACCCCATGGACTGTATAGCCTTCCAGGCTCCTCTGTCTATAGAGTTCTCCAGGCAAGAATACTGGAATGGGTTGACACTTCCTTCTCAAGGGGTGGTGACCTAAATGGAAAGGAAATCCAAAAAAGAGAGGATATATGTATATGTATAGCTGATTCACTTCCCCACACAGCAGAAACTAACACAATATTGTAAAACAACTATACTTCAATACAAGTTTTTTTAAAAGAGTGTAGACTCTGCTCTCTGACATAAATCATAGCAGGATTCTCTATGACCCACCTCCCAGAGAAATGGAAATAAAAGCAAAAATAAGCACATGAGACCTGATTAAACTTGAAAGCTTTTGCACAATGAGGGAAACGATAAGCAAGGTGAAAAGACAGCCTTCGGAATGGGAGAAAATAATAGCAAATGAAGCAACTGACAATGAATTAATTTCAAAAACATACAATTTTTGAGATTCCAGAAAATTCCAGCTCAATTCCAGGAAAATAAGCGACCCAATCAAAAAATGGGCCAAAGAACTAAACAGACATTTCTCCAAAGAAGACATACAAATGGCTAACAAACACATGAAAAGATGCTCAACATCACTCATTATCAGAGAAACGCAAATCAAAACCACAATGAGGTACCATCTCACGCCGGTCAGAATGGCTGCTATCCAAAAGTCTACAAGCAACAAAAGCTGGAGAGGGTGTGGAGAAAAGGGAACCCTCTTACACTGTTGGTGGGAATGCAAACTAGTACAGCCACTATGGAGAACAGTGTGGAGATTCCTTAAAAAACTGGAAATAGAGCTGCCATCAGTGCAGTTCAGTTCAGTCACTCAGTCATGTCCGACTCTTTGTGACCCCATGAATCGCAGTACACCAAGCCTCCATATCCATCACCAACTCCTGGAGTTCACCCATACTCATGTGTATCGAGCCAATGATGCCATCCAGCCATCTCATCCTCTGTCATCCCCTTCTCCTCCTACCCCCAATACCTCCCAGCATCACGATCTTTTCGAGTGAGTCAGTTCTNTCAGTGCAGTTCAGTTCAGTCACTCAGTCATGTCCGACTCTTTGTGACCCCATGAATCGCAGTACACCAAGCCTCCATATCCATCACCAACTCCTGGAGTTCACCCATACTCATGTGTATCGAGCCAATGATGCCATCCAGCCATCTCATCCTCTGTCATCCCCTTCTCCTCCTACCCCCAATACCTCCCAGCATCACGATCTTTTCGAGTGAGTCAGTTCTTCACATCAGGTGGCCAAAGTACTGGAGTTTCAGCTTCAACATCAATCCTTCCAATGANAATGCTCTTGTTCAGATAGTTATTCTCTTGAGTAGTTTTAAAAGAAGAGAATCTTTGTCTCTTTCTCGGTTTTATGTTCTATAAACTTATATCTTTATGCATTTTTTCTTGTATGTTACCTGGCTCCTCTCTGCAGAAAGTTCAAGTTTTCACGAAATGTAACACTCACATTATTTATTTCATCCATCTCACTTCCTTTCTTTAGTCTAAATTGTTTCATTTCTTTGAAACTTTCCTTATGGGCTTAATTTTTTTTCATAACTTTCTCTTTCACATTATTTTTCTTTTTTTTTTTTGTACAATGTTTTATTTTTACATTGCTGATGTTTTTTGTTACTGTACAAAGCATTCAGATTTCTCATTTGATCATTCTTCGCTTTGTAGCAAAATAATTAACATGATTAGATTGTTTTCTTTTAAAGAAAAAAAGAAAAAGGGCCAAAGAACANTTTTTTTTGTACAATGTTTTATTTTTACATTGCTGATGTTTTTTGTTACTGTACAAAGCATTCAGATTTCTCATTTGATCATTCTTCGCTTTGTAGCAAAATAATTAACATGATTAGATTGTTTTCTTTTAAAGAAAAAAAGAAAAAGGGCCAAAGAACATCCACGGAAGACCAGGTTGATAGCATCATAACAAGCCTTCTGTGCTAGGTGTCCATACACTTTCTCAAGTTGTCACACCAACTCCATGGGTCGTGGGTATCAACCATTCTCATTTACAGATGGTAGAATTGAGACCATGTATATTTATGTATATTTTATGTATATTTTTCTATATACATAACTATCAAATAGCAAAATATGACTTTGTATATATTACTAAAGAAACTTTTTATTTGTGCCAAATACAGCCAATAAATTATCCTTCCCAATTTTTTTTTTACACTTTTTATTTATTTATTTATTTTTTTATGGGTGTTGAATTTTGTCAAAGGCATTCTCTGCATCTATTGAGAGAATCATATGGCTTTTATTTTTCAATTTGGTAATGTGATGAATTACATTGATTGTTTTGCGGATATTGAAGAATCCTTGCATCCCTGGGATAAAGCCCGCTTGGTCATGGTGTATGATCTTTTTAATGTGTTGTTGGATTCTGATTGCTAGAATTTTGTTGAGGATTTTTGCATCTATATTCATCAGTGATACTGGCCTGTAGTTTTCTTTTTTGTGGCATCTTTGTCAGGTTTTGGTATTAGAGTGATGGTGGCCTCATAGAATGTGTTTGGAAGTTTAACTTCCTCAAATCTTTCTTTTTTAAAAAAAAAATTTTGACTGGCATATGATTGCTTTACCATGGAGTGTTAGTTTCTGCTGTATGACAAGGTGAATAAGCTATAAGCATACCCTCCTCCCTCCTCCCATATACTTCCCTCCTGTCCCCTCCACCCCATCCTGCCCATGTAGGTCACCAGAGAGTACCAAGCTGGGCTCCCTGTGCTCTTCAGCAGGTTCCCAGTAGCTATCTGTTTTACACATAGTAGTGTATATATGTCAATCCTAGTCTCCCAATTCATGCCCCGTCTCCTTCCCCCGCTGTGACCACAAGTCCATTCTCTATGCCTGCATCTCTATTCCTGCTCTGCAAATAGGTTCATCAGTATCATTTGTCTAGATGCCATACATATGCATTAATATACAATATTTGTTTTTCTGACTTAGTTCACTCTGTGTGACAGAGTCGAGGTTCATCCACATTGCTACAAATGACTCAATTTCCTTCCTTTTTATGGCCGAGTAACATTCTACTGTATGTATCTACCATGTCTTATTTATTCATTCATCCAGACAGGTCTTTCTGTCCCTACAGGTTTGCCCATCCTTTTTCCTCCTCTTATTAATAGAATGCTCTTCTCTCTCACATTCCATGTTTCCATATTTCAACTTACTCATCCATTGAAGTTTAGCTTCTAAAATGATTTCCACTCCTAGTTGGCCATTTCACAGTTCAGATGAGAGAATATGAATAATTCAGCTCAATCCATCACTACCAAAAAAAAGCTGAAGATCAAGTTTCTCCAAGATAGAGTCAACAGCATCTTTCTACCAAGGAGAACACATTTTCAGAGGAAAGCAAGCATATCTTTCGAATGGTGGTGAAATCTGCCATCTAGGCCTCTGAGCATCATCATGGGTAGATTCTGTGGCCCATTATGGTAATTTCTTCTCCTCTTTACCTTCCTTGTAACTGGGTGATTATACTGCAGATCTCTGGGTACTATAATCTGCATTGCAATATGAGGCTCCATTTGATGCTTTCAAATTATGGGCCCAGAACTGAAGCTCTGATGTGGGAGTTGCTTCCACATAAGTCAGAAAAAGTTATGTATACATGAGTGCAGCTCGGGGAATAAAGAACCTTTTCTCATAATCACAATTTCATATTTAAAAATAAAATCTCGGTTACAGAAAAATAATAGGAACAGGCCCACCATAAAAGGAATAGGAGAACTGAAATGAAGTGCTCTCATAAAAATTTCATAAAATACAACCACACACATACTACACACTTGGGAGAAATGCCATAAAATTTCTCCACACGAAGAGGCAATGTTCCCTCAATCTCCTTTCCTGTTCAACAAGGATTTTGTTCTGAATTCTGAAGTCCCTGCAGGTGAGTGTTCACAGGCATCACAGCATTTCAGAGAAAAAAAGTTATAATCACTGGATTGGGAAGATGGGAAAAGAGAAACGAGCTCCATCCAGGGAAATCACAGGGTACTGGTATCAGAGGATGAGAATTTTCATATAGATGTGTTCTTCCTAACTCAGCTTTCTCAATAAAACACAGTTCCTGATTTCATTGAATTCAGGAGAAAGAAATCATGGCGTATTGAGGAAGAGCAGTGTCCCTCAGGATAAGAAGACCTAAGTTCTGGTCTCATTTCATCTGCAAGACCTTAGTTTTTTCATCACTTCATCATGACGACTGAATGAGAGTATCTTCAAAGTTCCTTCGACTGTAATAATTTAGTTCTCCTCTTTGAATATGCTATTTCTTTCACCTAGTGCTCACTGGTGTGTGACGACTAGTTTGGTGAGGGTCACAGTTTATAGCCACCAAGGCAAAATCTTTACCTGAAGAATATATTTCTAGCATTTATCTACATGAAGGACTTAGTGAGACAGCAGATCCAGAGCCTGCTGATTGACCCTTTTGTTGGTTTTGTTGATCTGAGCAAAATGCATTTTATTCTGCCCCCAAAATCTTCCATGGAGAGTTAATTTCTTTGTAGAAGATGTGTGTGTGTGTGTGTGTGTGTGTGTGTGTGTGTGTGTGTGTGTATATGAGAGAGACAGAGAGACAGACAGAGATGAACAGAGCAAAGAGAGATAGTTATGTTCTGGGAAGCACAGTGCTAAAAAAGTCCATGCATCCCAGTGTTCACTGCAGCCCTATTCACAGCAGCCAGGACATGGAAGCAACCTAAATGTCCATCAACAGAGGAGTGGATAAGGAAGATGTGGTGCATGGAATATAAGTCGGCTGCTAAAAAAAAGTGAAATAATGCCATAAGAAGCAGTAGAGATGGACCTGGAGATTATCACACTAAGTGAAGTAAGTCAGACAGAGAAAGACATATACCATAAGATGTCACTTACATGCAAAAAAAATGCAAATGAACTTATTTACAAAAGAGACTCAGACTTTTAGAGAATGAACTAACAATTCTTTTCTAAAACAGAACTTTCCAAGTCAACATTTACTTATTTAACAATACTTTCAGTCTCTCCTCTCCTTAAAGGAGTAACAAGCAAAAGTAAATTTTGCTTTATTGCCATTTGCTTTCTGTATCATCAACACTCTGGGACTCAAAGAGGTATCTTGATTTTTACTTTGGTCAATGTTTCCATTATTTATAAGAGTTCAATGACTTCCTGAATGACATTCCTCAATAGCCATACTCCTGAATTCACCTGCCTCCCTAAGGGTCGGAATTGCTCTCAATGCTTCAAAAAGTCAATCTCAGCTAAGGACATCTCTCTATCCACCAGCAGACATCTATTCATCAGCAGAAGATCCAAATATTTTATAGAACATGGGCTTTAATTTTTATTATGTAGGACCAAATAGAAAATTTTATTATTAACATTTAAGCTAATTTTTTCCAGCCCAAGATAATGAACTTTATGGGAAGAAAAAGAGCATGTGGGCCCTAAAATATTTTAATAGGAAATTATTTGTTTGTTGAGTGCCTACTCCATGCCAGTATAAGTATTGTTGGTGCAAAGACAATTAGCTATATTCTATGCCCTTAAGGAGTGTAGAGTCTAGTCAAATAGACAAGGCTAATTGTGTTAGAGTTAAAAGAATAATTTCCTGCTGAGTATAGTGGACTTTTTTGGACCTCTAATAGAACTTGAAGGAAGGAAGGACCTCCTTGCTTGTTCTGGTGGGAGGGGCACTGTAGGAGGGACGAGACATCCATCCTTGAGAGAGATGGACCAAACATTGAGACTCAAGAGAGGCATTTCCTTACCCACCCTACCTCCCCCTCTCCCTTCTTTCTCTTCTTCTTTTCTCACAAAACTTCTCCTCTGCCCACTGCCAAGCCTTTCTCTCCATCTGCCCACAACCGTCTATTCTTTATTTCCATTCACAAGGGAGGAAAGACTCTTTTTTGGATATTTGTCCTCAAATGGAAAGAAAAAGATACCCAAGTCTCTCTGTTTCTTTAAGGCATTTGGTCTCAAAAGCATTTTTACCACAGCCCTTCCAAGGGCCACTCCTCTGTCTGCTGAAGGTAGGTGAGGCTCTGGAGTCAAGATTCTTTTCTTTGCCACAAGAGGGGAGGAGACTGATTGGGCTGAAGGCAGCCCTTCACACACTTGGAAGGCTGCCATTATGTTTGTTGAGTTTATTGCAAGCCTGCTTCAGGGTGCTGTTGGCTCATTAAACTCAGTTTCTTAATGTACAAGAAACGTGATAAGACCTGATAAGACCATCTGGACTATACTAGGGGCAATGCTAGCTATTTATACCTCCAAATTACCTACACTTTAAAATTAAATTTTTAGTTTCACTTGACAAATTAAGTCTTACAGCCACTAGGAAATAGGCAGAAGAATTTCTTTGTAGTTTCCTGATCTCCTCTTGTATTGTTTGACTTGAAACATGATAGTATAGATTTTTACATCATATTTTTATACAAAATAACTTAAATTATGGTCTTCCCTGGTTGCTCACATGGTAAAGAATCTGCCTGCAATGAGAGAAACCTGGGTTCAATTCCTGGGTTGGGAAGATCCCCTGAAGAAGGGATTGGCTAGCCACATGCCAGCAGAATAGCTATTCTTGCCTGGAGAATTCCATGGACAGAGGAGCCTGGCGAGGTACAGTCTATGGGATTGCAAAGAATCAGACATGACTGTTAATAAAATCAACCATATACTGATTATCTAGTTTGATCCATTCGTACATTCTTAACACACTATGGTCATTTTAAACACATCATTTTCATTTCAAACTCCAATCATGCAGGAAAGCTAGTATTGTTACTATTTATCAAATGAAAAACAAGCAAACTGAGCATCAGAAAGTTTAAGTATCTTTTCCAAACTCACCCAGCTAGTAAATGACAAAGCCAAGATTTAAGCATGGATGTGTATAGTCACACTACAAAATGTATATATTTACATATGTCAGTAAAATTATATGCTAAATTACCCTCAAGCTTATTTTTTTCAATGGTTGAAATTCAGATACAAGCTTTTCCTTTTCCACCTTAAAAGCTGGTTTGGAGAAAGGTGAAGACAATTGATAAAAGATGTCAACAAATTTTTAGAACTGAGGAAAAAAGGTTAGTTTTATTGATCATAAAATGTGAACCCTGGATATTTAATTAATAACAATGTAATAAAACTAGATTAGGATTATAGGAGATAGGCGATGTTTGAAGAATTAGAAGTTGCACGTGAAAGAGGCCTAATTCCTCATTCCCCATAGCAGAAAATCAATAGAAACAAAAATGGGGATATCAAGAGAAAAAAGTTTAAACCTGTGTTAGAAACGTGGAGATAAATATCAGAAGACACAGGCAAAAGAGTTGAAAGTAGTCACTCATGTGGCAGGAGCTGAGAATGAAGAGGACTGGAGCCTTACAGTATATTTGACTTTTAAAATTAAAGTCAAGTCTTATCCTGTTGCAAAATAAAATTAAATAAATGCATGCACACTGTAGCCCTGGAGGAGGGTATCCCAAGGACAGAGGAGCTTGGCAGGCTACAGTCCATGGGGTCGCTAAAAGAGTCGGACACGACTGAGCAACTTCACTTTGCCTTTTCACTTTCATGCATTGGAGAAGGAAATGGCAACCCACTCCAGTGTTCTTGCCTGGAGAATCCCAGGGACGAGGGAGCCTGGTGGGCTGCCATCTATGGGGTCACACAGAGTCGGACACGACTGAAGTGACTTAGCAGCAGCAGCAGCAGCACACACATACTAAGGAGAATTGTGTTTTTTAGTTAATTTATATTTTGGTTGCACTAGGTCTTTGTTGCTGCAAGTGGGCTTTCTCTGGTTGTGGAGAGTGAGGGCTACACTTTGTTGCATAATAAGGTAATAAAGCTTCTTCTTATCATGGCTTCTTTTGGTCCAGTGCACTGGCTCTAGGTACACAGACTTCAGTAGTTATGGCACGCAGCCTTCATAGTTGTGGCTCCCAGGCTTTAGAGTGCAGGCTCAGAAGCTGTGGCCCACAAGCTTAGTTGCTCTGTGGCATGCAGAATCTTCCTGGACTAGGGATCGAACTCATGACCCTCACATTGGCAGATGGATTTTTATGCACTACACCACCAGGGAAGGCCAAGAATTGTGCCTTTTAAAGTATTTAATATAAGAAGTATTCTCTTATTTGATCTTTTTTCTAATTTTTCACATAATAGTCAATTATTTGAACTTTATGTTATTAGCCATTTTCTTGCTGTTGAACATTTGACCTTTAAAGTTTATTACCTCATTTAGTCATTACAATAGCATTTTGAGTTACTTCTTATTATGTTTGCTAAGTGGCTTCAGTCATGTCTGACTCTGCAATCCCATGGACTGTATCCCACCAGGCTCCTCTGTCCACGGGATTCTCCAGGCAAGAATATTGAGTGGGTTGCTGTGCCCTCCTCCAGGAGATCTTCCTGACCCTGGATGGAACTCCCATCTCATGTCAGGCAGGTTCTTCACCACTAGTGCCACCTGAGAAGCCCTCTTCTTATTATAATCTTTTTTAATTTTTTAAAAAAAGACCTTGAAAAGGTTACATAATGTTATGTAGACATCTTAACCCTCAGTACTTCAGAATGTGAATGTATTTGGAGATATGGCCTTTAATGAGGTAATTAAATTAAGATGAAGTAACTAGGGTAGGCTCTAGTCCAATATAACTAGTGTCTTTATAAAAGGAAATTAGGACATGAACAAGTGCAGAGGGAAGACACAGGGAGACACAGGGAGAAGAATAATCATCATTTAAATACCTCAAAAGAAACCAACACTGATGACATTTTTGGAAAACGGATTTTTATTGGGATATAGTTGCTTTGCCCTGCTTATTTAACTTATATGCAGAGTACATCATGAGAAATGCTGGGCTGGAAGAAGCGCAAGCTGGAATCAAGATTGCTGGGAGAAATATCAATCACCTCAGATATGCAGATGACACCACCCTTACGGCAGAAAGTGAAGAGAAACTAAAAGGCCTCTTGATGAAAGTGAAAGTGGAGAGTGGCTTAAAGTTGGCTTAAAGCTCAGCATTCATAAAACAAAGATCATGGCATCTGGTCCCATCACTTCATGGGAAATAGATGGGGAAATGCAAGGAGCCAGCGTGAGGAACTGCGCCCATGGCAAAGGTCATGAGGAAGGAGGCTCGGCATACACAAAGGCAGGATCGAGCCTCAGGAGACCCCCTGTTCCCAAGGATCAACCCCCAAAAACCAGAGTCTGTCTATTTTACTGCTTTATGCTCTTACCTACACCTCTAACTCTACGGGGGGCTGTCCCTGATCACCTCTTTCAGAGAAGGAGTTAACTTACAGCTCCAGTTAATAAAAATTCCTGGGCGTGACAAGAGTGTTTCAACTTACAAACTCCTCTGAAGGTTCTCTAGTCTGCCTGAACAGGTTCATCCGGCCACATGTGATTGTTCACAGCCTCCCAACCATGAGAGGCATGAGATGTTTTAAACTTTCTAAAGACAGATTCTTTTGGAAAGTTAGAAATTATTAGTATAGTGGGTTGACTAGGAATTATATTGGTGAAGGGTTTTTCATTTGTTGAGCCAATATTTGCTGCTAAATCTCCATATTCCCTGCCCTTATAATGAATATAACTAGCATATAGGAGAAATAAATATTAACCTTTGATATTAATCATGTTAAACCTTAGGCTAAGTAAATTCCTTTCTTAGTTATAACCCACTACACCCTCGCCCTATAGGAATGAAACTTTATCTGGTACCTTTGGAGGGTGGTGCCTGGTTTAAGAAAAAACATCCCTGGAAAATAAGTTTTCTGGTTGACTGACCGTTATCAGAAAGAAAGGGCCATAAAATGTCAGCAGGCCTCATGGCCAGAAGATGATGTAAAACCCCTAAGACTTTTGTATACATTTATATGAAGCACCTGATTTTGATAAAGGTCAGGACTGCTGACCCCCACGTGACTTTGAAATTTCCATTTGTCTCTATGTGTAACAAAAGGTATATAAGCAAACCTGAAAAATAAAGAAATCAGATCAGTTCCTGGAAAGACTAGCTTCCCCCGTGTGGTCTTTTCTCATTTCCTTCTTTTCTGGCTGAATTCCCATCTGGAGCGTGGAGGCTCGCCATGTCTACTTACCTGCCCTGGCTTCTAAGACCCATGCGAGAGGGAGCCCAAGGCAGGGCACCCTCCACTATTCAAGCAGGCGCCGGTGGCCTACGTAGAGGGTGCAAACCTCTTGCTCGAGGTTTTATTGGTTTTCCATGTAAACAAAGTTATTCAGCCTCTTTTTCTCCACTAAATTTTCCTACTACACTATTTCTTCCTAATCTCTCTTCCCTAATTAAATAGTTCTTTCATAGGACGCAGATTCAGTCCCCGCTTCGAATTACCATGGATCCACTGGGGCTGGACCCTGGCAGGGAAACAGTGGAAACAGTGTCAGACTTTATTTTGGGGGGCTCCAAAATCACTGCAGATGGTGATTGGAGCCATGAAATTAAAAGACACTTACTCATTGAAGAACTTCCCTCGTGGCTCAGATGGTAAAGCATCTGCCTACAAGGTGGGAGACCTAGGTTCAACCCCTGGGTCAGGAAGATCTGGAGAAGGAAATGGCAACCAACTCCAGTATTCTTGCCTGGAAAATCCCATGGACGGAGGAACCTGGTAGGCTACGGCCCATGGGGTCGCACAGAGTTGGACACGACTGAGCAACTTCACTTTCACTTTACCCTTTGGAAGGAAAGTCATGACCAACCTAGATAGCATTTTAAAAAAGCAGAGATATTACTTTGCCAACAAAAGTCTGTCTAGTCAAGGCTATGGTTTTTCCAGTGGTCATGTATGGATGTGAGAGTTGGACTGTGAAGAAAGCCTGAGCACCTAAGAATTGAGGCTTTTGGACTGTGGTGTTGGAAAAGACTCTTGAGAGTCCCTTGGACTGCAAGGAATCCAACCAGCCCATCCTAAAGGAGATCAGTCTTCGGTGTTCATTGGAAGGACTGATGCTGAGGCTGAAACTCCAATACTTTGGCCACCTCATGCGAAAAGTTGACTCATTGGAAAAGACCGTGGTGCTAGGAGGTATTGGGGGCAGGAGGAGAAGGGGACAGCAGAGGATGAGATGGCTGGATGGCATCACCGACTCAATGGACGTGAGTTTGGGTGAACTCTGGGAGTTGGTGATGGACAGAGAAGCCTACTGTGCTGTGATTCATGGGGTCGCAAATAGTCGGACACAAGTAAGCGACTGAACTGAACTGAGCTGAGCTGCTTTACAATGTAGTTTTAGTTTCTGCCCTATGGCAAAGTAAATTAGCTTTATGTATACACATATCCTCTCTTTTTTGCATTTTCTTTCCAGTTAGGTCACCACAGAGAATTGAGTAGAGTTCCTTGTGCCATACAGTAGGTTCTCATTAGTTACCTATTTTATACATAGTTGTGTATATATATGGAGAAGGCAATGGCACCCCACTCCAGTACTCTTGCCTGAAAATCCCATGGACGGAGGAGCCTGGTAGGCTGCAGTCCACACGGTCATGAAGAGTCAGACACGACTGAGCAACTTTACTTTCACTTTTCACTTTCACACATTGGAGAAGGAAATGGCAACCCACTCCAGTGTTCCTGCCTGGAAAATCCCAGGGATGGTGGAGCCTGGTGGGCTGCCGTCTATGGGGCTGCACAGAGTCAGACACAACTGAAGCTACTTAGCAGCAGCAACAGCAGTGTATATATAGGGCCTTCCCCAGTAGCTCAGCTGGTAAAGAATCTGCCTGCAATGCAGGAGACCCCAGTTCAATTCTTGGGTCAGGTAGATCCCCTGGAGAAGGGATAGGCTACCCACTCCAGTATTCTTGGACTTCCCTGGTGGCTCAGACAATAAAGCATCCTCCTGCCATGAGGGAGACCTGGGTTTGGTCCCTGGGTCGGGATGATCCCCTGGAGGAGGGCATGGTAACCCACTCCAATATTCTTACCTGGAGAATCCTCATGGACAGAAGAGCCTGGCGGCCTACAGTCCATGGGGTCACAAAGAGTTGGACACGACTGAGCAACTAAGCACAGCACAGCACAGTAGCAGGGTATCTATGTCAGTCCCAATTTCCCAGTTCATCCCACCCTCTTTCCCCACTTGGGGTCCATAGTTTGTTCTCTACATCTGTGTCTCTATTTCCTCTTTGCAAATAAGTTCGTCTGTACCATTTTTCTAGGTTGCACCTATAAGTATTAAAATACGGTGTTTGTTTTTCTCTTTCTGACTTACTTTACCCAGATGACAATCTCTAGTTCCATCTACATCTCTGCAAATGCCACAATTTTGCTCCTTTTAAAGCTGAGTAGTATTCCATTGTGTATATGTACCATATCTGATGACACTTTGATCTTGGACTTCTAGCCTTCAGAACTGTAAGAAAATACCATCCTTGGTTGGTTTGGCCACCCAGTCTGTGGTGCTTCATTTTGGCAAACGCATCTACCTATGGTACCTATTGTCATGTCATCAGAGAAGACTAAATCTGGGTTCAAAATACAGGTGCTTTGAATCCAAGTTTCAGATCACAAGCTCTCTCCCTCATACTCTGCACACATACACACCCACACACACAGACACACACAGACACACAGACACAGACACACACACACACACACACACACACACAGACATGTACTACTCATGGACACACATGCATTTGGCTTCCCTGAAAGGCAGGATGCATCTTATTGCACACAAGTTGACGCTGCCATCTCCTCCCTTTGCTTTTATTTCCATTCTTCTCTTTGTCTTCTCTATGTCTCTTCTTATAACATGTACATTTCATTCTACCTCTTTCCCTTCTGCTACTCTTTTCATGGAAGTGCGTGGATCGTTTTTCTCACTATAAACATCTGTTTTGGAATAGTCACAGATCTATTTTTTGTATCCTGACTTGCAGGTCTGCAATCATCTTACATTCTGTTTCCTTAAATTATTCTTCAAGACACATCTGGTTGAGAATATGATGTCACCAAAGGCTCTCAGGTGTGGATTGGGATTGATAGAGAAACAAACTCCATGGCATGATGTAATTTGTATCATGAATTGAGATTTGATGTGATCAAAGAAAGAGTACAGTCATTGGCTTGGGATCGTTTTGATTTGCAACCGCCAGGGTTTTTCATAGTTTCTCCTTGTCATACTCTCAGGGAATTATTTTTCTCCCCTCTAAAATCCCACCTTCTTCTCCAGGATCCTAAGATCAATGAAAATAAGCAACACTTTTTGTTTGGCGCTATTCTTGTCTTTATCTGAGCAGGTGCTAAATAATTATAAACATGATTAACATTTAAAGGGTGTGTTTCTTTTTAAGTCCTTAAAGCACATGTTCACTTTCATTTTCCCAGTGTAGAAACAAATTTCAAAGAGGAGAGACAAAGAGAACAATAACATTCGAAAATCTCGAATCTTGACTAGTTCTGGTAAATAGAAATGGGACTGGTAGTTTCACTCTCCAAATCAATATTTCATTTTTGAGAGAATGGAAGTCATTCTGGCTTAGAACCCCTTCAGAAATGATGAGGGCTTTGAGCTCCTCTTTTTTTTTTTTTTTTAAACTGCGCAGATATGAGATGTGTATTTTCTGGGGAGTCACAATTGGTAAACGTGTTGACATCCAGAGATTAGTTGTGTCATGCCTCTATTTCCCAAGGCTCGTAGATTTAAAATATCTTGACAGTGACAATGAGAGTTGATGATGCAGGTTGCTAGATGCTGACGTTTCGGGGAGTTATTGTTTTTATGTCCTAGAATCTACTTTCTCGAGAGTCTTCAAAAATTTGATAGCCTCTCATATTTCTCCTCTTCTGCCTAAAGGCAGAGACATGAATTAAGGTGGCCTCTCAAGCCTCCTTTGAGCCCCAATGAGTCTGCCTTTGCCACCTGTCCTGCAGGCCACCAGATGGTGTTAACCATTAACCACAGGAAGTTCTGTGGCCACGTGAAAATAGTAACTAATGAGAGGCATACTTAAAGTTGTTAGAGATCTGTTCACCTTGTTTTCCTCAGATGCCTTAAAGGTGTTAGAATCAAGTTGAAGGATGTCTATAATATACAGAGAATGGATCTTGCAAAGCTCTAATTAAAGAGGATGTCACTGTTTTTTCATCTCTTCTGTTGTACAATTTCTAGCGAAGGTAAGTCTGTGAAGACCCGTTGATGTGGTCTAGAGAGCTATAATTGCAAGAACTTAAACTTCTTTAATCTTGGATTTGAGTGAAAAGCCATCACCAATTTAGAAGAGTGCAATTCTCCTTCATTTATCTGTGTAGACAAAATGTAATCCAGTAGAGTTTTCCTTGGAAACCATGTTGATGCCCGGGAAAATATGAAACATCCAAAATGTGCATGATATATAAAATAATGAGCAAGTTTTGATGTATTTCAATTAAAATGTTTTCATTCCATGTGTGTGAAAGTAAGCTCTGACATAGAAAATATTCATTGATTGTATTTTCTTTTTTCTGGACTGCTTTTTTTAAAATTATTTCTGTTAAAGCTCTATCTTTTAAAAAATATGCAACTGTATAAAATACAGAGAACTGAAATATGCATTGCAGTAAAATCTGAGCAATTGTATGATTAAACAGTTTCCTCCTTCCCTAAAGACATGTGGATAATAAAAATAGCCCCCACTCCAGTCTTCTTGCCTGGAGAATCCCAGGGACGGGGGAGCCTGGTGGGCTGCTGTCTCTGGGGTTGCACAGAGTCGGACACGACTGAAGTGACTTAGCAGCAGTAGCAGTAGCAGGAGTCATTTAATGGAACTTTTTTCCATTCAAGCATTCAATTGTGGTTGAGTTTACCTTGTTAAAAAATTATTTATGTTATCCTAATTTTACTTTCACTTTTAGCTTCTAAGTATTATATGAAGAATTAAAAGTGTATGGAAGTACTGTTTATGAAGTTTAAAGCAAACA
This sequence comes from Neotragus moschatus, assembly GCA_006410615.1. Classification (NCBI taxonomy): domain Eukaryota; kingdom Metazoa; phylum Chordata; class Mammalia; order Artiodactyla; family Bovidae; genus Neotragus; species Neotragus moschatus. The sequence goes on along the minus strand of SJYA01001450.1, from coordinate 994,454 downwards.
TCACTAACATTTTTTTTCTTCAATAAAACACAAAGTTGTGTTACCCAGGTGGCACTAGTGGTAAAGAACCCACCTGCCAATTTTCAGGAGATGTAAGAGATTCGGGTTCAATCCCTGGGTCAGGAAAATCCCCTGGAGGAGGAAATGGTAACCCATTCCAGGATTCTTGCATTGAGAATCCCATAGGCAGAGGAGCCTGGTGGGCTATGGTCCATAGGGTCGCAAAGAGTGGGACGTGACTGAAGTGATTTAGCACACCCACAAAGTTGTAATAGTTTAATATTTATTCTCCTGTTGCTCTATCTGCTGTCATTTTTATCCACATGACTTCAAGTCCATGCTGTGTGGGTAAAAGGTAATTCAACATCCTAGGACATTCTCTGTTTCCCATTTCATATCAGAATGCCAAGGGGGAATATGATGATGTTTAAAGTCCTCTGAAAGTGAAAGTCATGTCTGACTCTTTGTGACCCCATGGACTGTAGCCGACCAGGCTCCTCTGTTCATGGGATTTTCCAGGCAAGAATACTGGAGTGGGTTGCCATTTCCTTCTCCAAGAGATCTTCCTGACCCAGGGATTGAACCCGGGTCTCCTGCATTGTAGGCAGATGCTTTACCATCTGAGCCACCAGGGAAGTCATTTTAGAGCCCTTTAGTGCTTATCACGGAGAAGGCAATGGCACCCCACTCCAGTACTCTTGCCTGGAAAATCCCATGGGCGGAGGAGCCTGGAATGCTGCAGTCCATGGGGTCACTACTAGTCGGACATGACTGAGAGACTTCACTTTCACTTTTCACTTTCATGCACTGGAGAAGGAAATGGCAACCCACTCTAGTGTTCTTGCCTGGAGAATTCCAGGGACGGGGGAGCCTGGTAGGCTGCCATCTATGAGGTCACACAGAGTCGGACACGACTTAAGTGACTTAGCAGCAGCAGTGCTTATCAACTGGCCAAAATTAATTTTATTGAGTGTTGCTGGTTTGGATATATTGAGTTTGCAGTGGGCAAAAAAGTGTTGGTGATACTGAAGGTTTTACATTTTCCCATCTAGTCTGATCCAGTTTAGGAAATGGAATCCTCATAAGTGGAGATGCAGAAGCCTTCTGTTGCTTCTGTGTTACTGAAACTTTGCATTTAAAATAGCATATATTCTGCCTTTGATTATGTCCTTTTAAACCCTTATGTTTCATGTGTGTCAAGCCTTGTCCTCTCCATAGCACTGGGGCCTTTGAGGTCAGAGCTTTGCCTCCTATTTCTTTTGTATTCTTCTCTCTGAGTCCCTAAAGTGAAAGTGAAGTTGCTCAGTCATGTCTGACTCTTTGCGACCCCGTAGACTGTAGCCTACAGGCTTCTCCATCCATGGGATTTTCCATGCAAGAGTACTGGAGTGAGTTGCCATTTCCTTCTCCAGGGGAATCTTCCCGACCCAGGGATTGAACCCGGGTCTCCCGCATTGCAGGCAGACGCTTTACTCTCTGAGTCCCTCACAAGTGTCCAAAAATACTTAAGTGAAATGAACTGTTAATGTTTGATGGTAATTACCATTGCTAAACACTTTGATATTATAGTTTATGTCGTTGAGTCATTTCTTTCTTTCTTTTTTTTTCTTGGGGCTTCCCTGGTGGCTCAGAGGTTAAAGCGTCTGCCTGCAATGTGGGAGACCTGGGTTTGATCTCTGGGTCGGGAAGATCCCCTGGAGAAGGAAATGGCAACCCATTCCGGTATTCTTGCCTGGAGAATCCCAGGGATGGAGGAGCCTGCTGGGCTGCAGTCCACGGGGTTGCAGAGTCGGACTGAGTGACTTCACTTTCTTCCTTTTTTTCTTAATTCTTAGAATCAGGATCTACATAAGGTTTGTTGCAACTGGTTGATACTAATCTTTTACAAAATATTTATTTGCCTGCCTTAGGTTTTAGCTGCAGAATGTGGGATCTAGCTCCCTGACCAAGGATCGAACCTGGGTTCCCTGGCACTGGGAGCACAGTCTTAGCCACTGGGCCACAAGAGAAGTTCTGTCACTGAATCATCTCAACCATCTGTGTTTCTCCAAAGCAGTCTCTAAAGCCCTCGTGAATTATTTCATGTGGTAAGGCAATTCATTCAGTTGTCCTCAACCAACTCACCTTTAGTTTTCTTAATTCAAGTAGAACATTGGTCATATTTTCTCCTTGCTCGTAATTCTCCCCAAACATCTGTCTGTGTCTTTGTATACTTCTGTATCTCCCCAGACTTCTAAATTTCACTCTTCTCTGTCTTCCCAAACACCTGAATCTTTGACCTTCAGAAGGTGTTTCCTTCATTCCTCCAAAACAGTGCTGTGTGGGTACTGTCTGGCTCATTTGTCTGGAGCTCTTGGCCACAGTGAAGCCATTTGTATTTGTTTCGAATGCCCAGCTGCCCAGACCTCCATGAATATTACATCTATTCCCACATGAGTATAGCTTGCTGGGGTGGTGGGAATTGAGGGACCATATAAGTCCTTTCGTATATTCAGTTAAGTCAGAGAAATCACTCCTGAACTTAGCCTAACCAAAAAGGAGAAATTATTGACAAGACTCAAGGTGGTTCTCAGAGAGGAAGAGCTGTGTAACCAGGAGTCAGGTTAGCTCCTTGAACATAGGCACTAAGTAACATCAGGTACCCTCTCCTTCCTACATTCCCCCCATTTCCCTTCTACATCATATAAGTCTTTCCTCCAGCATATAGGCTTTTGAGATGTAGTAAAAACACGTGTTAAAAATATGACTGTTCCAGATTCATATCCTTCCAGTTGTATAAAATAAAAGGCAAGATCTGGTTATTTTTTCTCTTTAAAATCAAAACCCAGAGAGGGGANATTTCCCTTCTACATCATATAAGTCTTTCCTCCAGCATATAGGCTTTTGAGATGTAGTAAAAACACGTGTTAAAAATATGACTGTTCCAGATTCATATCCTTCCAGTTGTATAAAATAAAAGGCAAGATCTGGTTATTTTTTCTCTTTAAAATCAAAACCCAGAGAGGGGAACTCTGATGGCTGAACTTGACTTAGTTGTTCATCTCTGTGCTAATTAGTAGAGTCAGAGGGATGGGTTCTCTCATAGGCCCTGCTTTGGTCATGTTTGTGGTGGGGTAGATTAGTGAGGGAGTGGGAGTTGGTGACGTAGAGGGAGGTAAAATTAGAGAGAAGAAGTATAAAATGAAATTAGAGGCCGAAATGAGCTCTTTGAATATTGCGCTAGCCTTTGGTGCCTGTGGGTACGCATGGGGGCTGGTTTGCTGGGGCTGTAGGCCAGGGGTTGCAGAACAGCCACCCGCTTCCCCTACCCCTTCACTCACCATTATTTTATTCAAAAGGAAATTCAGGTTAAATAAAATCATCTTCTACATATACCCATGTAAAATTTCTCTTATCACCTGGTGTTTCTGTTTGGTTAAACTTTTCACCTTTAAAAGATGTCTACAGTTGTTATACTTTTAAAAAAATATCTGCTTCCTGACTCTCTACAGCATAGCTTCTCCTCTCATCACACTTCCGAAACCATCTTGCCAGTCTTGACGATGGCCTCCTAATTACGAATTTGTGCGGTTCCTTCTCTAGCTGATCTTCCTTTCATCATCCTAAGATTTCATGACTCCTTCCACATTTTTGAAACTCACTCTTCCTATGGATTCTGATTCATCACTTTTTTCGTGGTCCTCTCTGTGCCTTGGCTGACTCCTTTTTCCTCTGTTTCCTATATTGCCAAAGGTCTTCTTGACCTTTTTCCTCTGACATTCTTTAGACTCTACTTGAATAAACTCATCTTTACTCTTTTTAAAAAAAATTGTTTATTTTTAATTGGAGGATAATTGTTTACACTACTGTGTTGGTTTCTGCTGTATATCAGCATGAATTAGCCATAGGTATATGTGCGTCCCCTTCCTCTTGAACCTCCCTCACACCTCTCAGTCACCTTTACTCTTAAATCACAATGATTTCCAAGTATTCATCTCTAGCATATTCTTGCATCTGCTCTTTAGACCCATTTTCTTTAACAACCATTATACAGCTCCAATTTTATAGTCTCAAAATGCTTGAAACTCAACCTGAGCCAAGCCAAGTTCTTTCTCTTGGTCTCCATTTCTTCCTTCTTTACTCTCTATCTGGGTCAGTGATAGCATCACCAGGGACCAGCTGGAGCAAAGCTGCTGTCGTCACCCATTGTCTACTCTCCCCTCCTTCCATAGAAATACAATCCATATTTCTAGCTGACTAATGGCCACTCAGAATAAAGGCTACTTTCCCAGTCTCTCTGTAGCTAAGTTTTGGCCAAAGGAAAATGCAAACTGATGTGCCATGTGGCAGCTTTTGAAAATATTGCTAGCATCCTTCCTTTGCCTTTATTTTCTTTATTCCTTCCTCCATCCTGCTGCTGGGGATGTGAATGTGATGACTGGAGCTTGAGCTGCCATCCTGGACCACAAGGCTGACATAACACCCCAGAGATACTGAATTTTGTGCCGGAAGGAACCTGAGTCTCTGAGGGCTTCAGGGAGCAGAGCTGTTCTAATCCTACATTGCCAACTTCTGGACTTATGCACAAGAAATTAAGCATCAATTTTCCCTAGACTTTGCTATTTTTTGTCTTTATTACTCACAGCCAAACCTAGTCCTAACTGATATATCAGCCAAACCAAAACCCTAGAGTAACGTTAGACTATCCCCTCTCCTCCAAGACCCACATCCAATCAGTCATCATGTCCTATTGAATCTACCACTCTGGGATCTTTCTTCTTTTAAGCCTTTATTTTTCCAATCCTGTCCGTCATCCTTATCCAATATATGCTCCACGCTGCCCTTGGAATGATTTTAGAATTAATCTTTCCTGATTAATTTCCTGCAATTATTGCAGTTATCCCACTGTCTACAGTTCTTAGTATGGAAAACTCTTCATGATCTGTATATCTCACAATTCATTTCCCACTGCCCCACATATTTATCATCTCCAAACTACTTACAGTGCTGGACTGCTGCTGCTGCTGCTGCTAAGTTACTTCAGTCGTGTCCGACTCTGTGTGACCCCATAGATGGCAGCCCACCAGGCTCCCCCTGTCCCTGGGATTCTCCAGGCAAGAACACTGGAGTGGGTTGCCATTTCCTTCTCCAATGCATGAAAGTGAAAAGTGAAAGGGAAGTCGCTCAGTCGTGTCCAACTCTCAGCGACCCCATGGCCTGCAGCCTTCCAGGCTCCTCCGTCCATGGGATTTTCCAGGCAAGAGTACTGGAGTGGGGTGCCACTGCCTTCTCCATCAGTGCTGGACTATTCCACCCCATTTCATATCTCTGTGACTTTACATGTGCTTGTTCTACCATTGGGCATGTCTAGATCTTTTCTTCCTCAACATTCATCTAGAACTTTTATTAAAATTAAAAGAAAAAAGAACCTTTCCTAATTTCCAAAGAGAAGAAGAGGACTGACAACTTCTCTTTGCGTCGGGAGTGAGGCTCTCATGCACATCTGTATGCAGCATTTACTCTCTTCTGTAATTACTTATGTGTCTCTTTTCATTTGTGTGCTTTTTGATGATAGGAACTATATGCTTTATCTTTTTATCATCAGTGCTTAACCCAGTGTCTGGCACATGGTAAATGCCCAGTGATTAAACTGTCTTTGCTTCCACCTTCGCACCCTATTTTATTAGTGTCTTATTGCTGCTGTAACAAATTAGCACAAGTTTAGTGGCTTCACACAATACAAATTTAATGATCTCATGTTTCTGGAGATGAGAAATCTAAAGTGTGTTGGAAGGCTCCTTGCCCTCTCCAGCTTCTGAGTTGCCAGGATTTCTTGACTCATGAGCCCCTTCCATTTTCAAAGCCACCAATGACGGTTGCATCTTTGACGTCGCCTCCGTCTTGATTCTGACTCTCCTGTCTCCCTCTTCCACTTAAAAGAAGAGCCCTCTGGTTACATGGGGGCATACCCAAATAATCCAGAATAATCTACGTATTTCTCCACAGCTGACTAGCAGCCTTGGTTTCATTTGCAACCTGAATTCTCTATTGCCATGTAATATAGCATATTTGAAGTTTCCAAGGATTAGGCCATGGACATTACTGGACTTCAAGTCTAGTCTTATGACAGCAACCTCAGAGTGGTCCATTAAAAACATATGTTAGAGAACATCACAGCTCTGCTTGCAATCAGCCAAAAACTTCTGATCTCATCTGGGTTCCAGGTCTCTCTGATAAAACCTCTTGTGTCTTACATCATCTGGCTCTCTTCTTTCTCCCCGATCGTTGGCTTGCTCTGCCCCAGCCAATCCCAGACACACCAAAGAAAAGCTTGCCCTGGAGCCTTTTCCACAGATATCCACGTGGATAACTCCCCCACTAACTGCAGAAACCTGATCAGATCTGTTCAGTGAATTGCTTGAGAAAATTATATATGATAGGAACTCCTCCTCCTCTGACAATTCCATCACCTATTCTATTTTATCTTCCCTACAGTCCTTATCTTTACCTACTATATATTTACTGCTGTTCTTTTTAATTTTCTGTCATACCCATGTCAGCTACGGTGAGAGTAGGATTTGTTGATGTTCATTGTTGCATCTCCAGTTCCTAGAAAAGTACCTGGCACAGAGAACTATCATCAATATTTGGTGAATGAAATCAATGGGTGCATGCATGAAGCACTCTTAGTCTATCCAGGCTTGGAGGGGGTTTATGAGGTGAAGGATAATGAATCAATGTCAAGTAGAATGCCTGGATTTATCACAAATCAATGTATTTATTTGTACACCATGTGACTTGCAGGATTTAGTTCCCTAACCAGGAATTGAACCCTGGTACCGCAGTGAAAGCGCCAAGTCCTAACCACCGGACTGCCAGGAAATTCTCACAAATTTATTTTTTAATGAAAAGAATTATCTCATTTTTATCATTCAACAAAGTGGCCCATATCAGCCTCTAAGGACAGTTCCTAAATCAACATGACTAGTTTTGTGGGGAGTAATAAGAATTTGCTTTAAAAATATTTCAGAAGATGAGAGTGTTCTGCGGAATGCAGTATCCTCACGGATGGATGCCTTGCAGAGTCGGGGCCTCGGGGCTCCCACAGACACACTCTGTGAGCTTCAGAGCAAAGACAAGAGAGGACCATGTCTTAATATTGACAGGTAGGTGTGGTTTTTTTTTGGCCCCGCTAGATGGCATGCAGGACCTTGGTTCCCCAACCATGGATGGAACCCAGGCCCCCTGCACTGGCAGCTCAGAGTCTTAACACTGGACTGCCAGGGAAATTCCAAATTAATACATTTTAAATGCTCCCCCATTAACTTTTTTTGAATCATTTTCCTTCTTTTTCCCTGAAATCTGGAAAATGGCCTACCTTCCTAGATTAGCACAACAATGTTCCTGACATAAACCCTATGTAATGCAAGCATTTAAGTGGTAAAAGTCTATGCAATGAAAAAAACCCACAGAAAGTTTATTGAGAAAGTCTTAATCTCAAGTGAAATTCACAGGGACAACAGGATTTTCCAAGTGGAAGCCTGAGTGAGTGAGTGTTAGTCGCTCAGTCGTGTCTGACTCTTTGCAACCCCATGGCCTGTAGCTCACCAGGCTCCTCTACCCATGGGATTTCCCAGGCAAGGATACTGGACTGGCTTGCCATTCCATTCTCCAGAGGATCTTTCTGACCCAAGGATTGAACCCAGGTCTTCTACATTGGAGGTAGATCCTTTACCATCTGAGCCATCATTTCTTGAAAATAGTCTGAATTCCATACACAACATGTCTCGAGTTGGTTGCCAGCTCTTTCTGGAGGCACAGTGAGGCTCCAGTGCAGAGACTTCCTCCGACTTTTCTGGGCCCCAAGTCATTTCTATATCTGAATCTATTCTTATTCCCAGCCCTTCTAAAACTTTTACCTCAGCTGTAAGAATCTTTATATAATGTTGAAATTGGAAAGGAAAAAACCCTAAAACACCCAAAAGACAAAAAAGGTGTGAAGTTTTGTTTTTCTGCATTTTTATACTTGAAGCAGAAAAAGAAACAGCTGATGCAATCTAGTGTCCTTTCGTGTTTACCCAGCACCTGTTTTTCAGGTGTGCTAATTTTATGTATAATTTTCAGAGGTGGATGCACACACTTTCTTATTATGGTCATGGTTTCAAGGTAGATGCAAATGTCAAAACATCAAAATGTACACTTTAAACATATGCAATTTACTTATTTTTACCAATTATACCTTAGTAATGGTATTTAAAAATGTTTTTAAAATGCACACACACTCATGCAAGCATACACTTACAGTTATACTTCTAAAGCTACACTTCCAAGAAACTCCTGTGACTATTTCAGTTAAGTAAATTGGAAAAATTTGCAATGCAGGAGACCCGGGTTCAATCCCTGGGTCGGGATGATCCCCTGGAGAAGGAAATGGCAACCCACTCCAGTATTCTTGCCTGGAGAATTCCATGGACAGAAGAGCCTGATGGGCTACAGTCCATGGGGTTGCAAAGAGTTGGACATAACTGAGCAACTAACACACACACACACATTGGAAAAAAATTAGAAATTCAATTCCTTAGTTGTGCTAGCTGTATTTCAGGTGCTCAAAAGCTACATACAGCGAGTAGCTCCCACACAAGACAGTGCCAAAGTAAAATACTGCCATCATGGCAGAAAGTTCTATTGGACAGCATTATTTTCACCTCTCATTCTCATGCCCACGCCCCACATTACTTTACCAGAGCAGAGGTCTCCTGCTTTTCAGCCTCCACAAGGGCCATCTTTCAGAAATGCAAGTCAGCTTCCTACTCCCCTGCTCAAACTTTCTAGACAAAGCGAGTGAGTGAATCAATGTTTTTTGAGACCTGGCACGTAAAGAGGGAGAAGGAGAGGGCAGGAAATGAAGGCGGAGTGTCTTTCCAGAGCTGGATCTGCCGGCACCTTGCTCTTAGACTATCCAGCTTCCAGAATTATGAGAAATAGATGTTTGTAGATTAAGCCATCCTATCTATGGTATTTGTGATAGCAGTCTGAATGAGGTAATCGTGGAGAGGTGCATGGGGTTGACTAAAACAGTTTATCTGTGGACATTGCACTTGCATGCATGCACACACACAACTATTGATCCCAAATTTTGAGACACTCGTCTTCCACCATTCGTCTTCTTGACTCCCAGGGCACTAGCAGTTAGGCCTTCGGGCAGGAGTTTGAAAGTCTCTTCTCAGGGCATCTAATCAGTTAACGAAGAAAGATCTACAGATGGTGAAACTGGAGAGCATCAGGCTGTCCAGATAAATCCTCTGATGGGAAGTGTTGGGTTGACAACCCCTCCCACCTTCTTAGAGAGCCAAATTGATTTTTTTTTTTTTTAGCATCTCTCTTAAACATGAATGAACAACCAAAAACTCTCTTGCTTCTGGGGAAAGCTCTAAAGTGGCAGAGAGGCACCCAAATAAAAATATCAGCAAATGCAGTGTGTAGTCAACAAAAGCAGTATAGAAAAGGGATAATGTATTTCAAACATTAAAAGGCTCAAGAAATGAGAAGAGAGTGTATCTAGAAAATAAAAGAATAGGATGCTATAAAATAGAAACATATAGCAAGCATAAAAGAGCTTTGGGAAATTAAAAACACGTTCACATTTGAAAAGCTCAACTGAAGGGCTAGAAGACAAAATGAGGAAATTCCCAAGATAGCAGAGCAAATAAAAATGCAAAGAGATAAATGATTAGAGAAGAGATTGATGAATTGTAGGGCCAGTCCAGACTGTCTAACATCTGAATAACAGGATTTCCAGAACCAAAGAACAGAGAAAAATGAAGGGAATAAATTACTGATAAATAATTCACAATATTTTCTAGGCCTGAAAAACATTAATCTTTTGATTAAAAGCAACTATCCCTGAGAGTTGTCTAAGATAAGGGAGCTGAAGAGCATCCTTGTGGCCCTTGTCACAGTGATCTTACTTGGTGCTTCTTCCAATTTTCCCTTTGATAGGATTCCCATAGCCATTAGGGCAGAAGGCTAAGATTCAGGCCAAGTTCAATTGTAGTCACAGATGTTGTCCTGCAAAACCATCTGTAGTTTTCCACTATCTCTGAACTTTAAGGATAGTAAAGACAGTATGGGAATGGCTTTACACAGGCAGTTTTGATTTCTTAAAGCTAAGCAAACCTTCTGTGTCCTTTATGGGGTCTCTAATACCTTCCTCAGGGTTCACAAATTTCTCTTGTCTCTTATAATGGCCATTGTCTATAACACCAATCTTTCCCTCAATTATATTTTTACTTATTTTTTTCTTTGTGTTTTTGTTTCTTTGATTATACTGTGAGTTCCTGAAGGGCAGCAAATACCTGCCACTTCTAATGAGTTCTTTAGTTTCTACATTGCATTGGAAGAGTAGGACTGTCTTCCCTTCTTGAGTCCTTATTATAAGCTAGGTTGAGCCCATTAAAACTGTCTCACTGCTCATGTATAGCAGCTCAGTGAGGAAGGGTAGATTATTATCGGCACTCTCCAGATGAGAACACTGAGGCTTGGAGAGCTGAATAAAGAGGCCCCCCACGGGCTTCCCTGGAGGTTCAGATGGGAAGGAATCTGCCTGCAATGTAGGAGACCCAGGTTTGACCCCTGGGGAAAGATCCCCTGGAGGAGGAAATGACAACCCACTCCAGTATTCTTGCCTGGAGAATCCCATGGACAGAGGAGCCTGGTGGGCTACAGTCCATGGGTTGCAAAGAGTTGGACACTGAGCGACTAACATTTTCACTTTTCAGTGAGGCAATGGCCAAGCTGGGAAATAAAGCCGTGCCTGTCCAAGTCTGCAGCTTGAGAGCCCAGGCTCTGTGCGGTTGGAGCTCACCATTCATTTCCTTTTTGTTTCAAACAGAATAGTTTTCTTTCAGCCTCAGGAAGGTAGACTCGGGCATTTGTCACAAAAGACCATGAACGCTTTTCTGCCCTTTCCTGTCTGTTACAATTGTTCCCTTTCACTCACTGAAGGGGCTGTGGAGGGGGCAGCAGCAGAATGAGGGGCCACTGAAGGATCTTGGGGAGATCCAGAGTTTGGGGTCTGTGGTAACAATCAATATGCTAATCGCCTAACAATCCCCAAACAATTGAACAGGAGTACTTCCAGTATTCTGGGACCCACACTTTCCTCTTCTATTCCCACACGGTGGGGGACACAAAGGCACTCTGTTCAGGTTAGCAGGGGGCTTGGCAGAGTCCCAGCCCCGTTCTCCCCACGTCCACACCCTTGTCTCAGGCCCTCTTGCCTGTCATTTTCCTGGATAAAAGGGACCAAGCCCTCCAGCGGTGGGGAATGGCCACCACTCCCAGGGGAGGTTATGAAATCTTGTTTCAAGCAAGGAGACAGAATGAAAATTGTTGGAGAGGGGAGCAGTGTGGACAGGAATAAAGAGAGGGGGCTGAAGGCTGATAAATAGGCAGAAATAATGAGTTAAGAAAGTGCCTGGCTAGCAAATGGTCAGAAGTCTGGGAGAAGGAGGAGGAAGGGGTCCCTGTGCAGAATGGGGGCCAAGGAGGAGCAGAGAAAAGGGAGAGGAAATCCATCCCAACCATTTCCAAATTATTCTTCCTGTGTCATCATTTAAAATGTCTACATAGTTGATGCATACTGACTTGATGGTTGGGAGTTGGTGATGGACAGGGAGGCCTGGCGTGCTGCGAATCATGGGGTTGTGAAGAGTCGGACACGACTGAGTGACTGAACTGAACTGAACTGAACTGAACTGAAAGAGTATGTACATATCCCAGGTTATTTTAAAGCCATTAGAATTTCATGTCTAAATAAAGAATGAGAAAGCACACAGTAAGTAAAACAGTTTCCCTTTCTGGATGGCAATGCAAGAAAGGGACATAACGTCTTTATCTCCACTTGCTAGAGTGGAGCATTTAAAAACTGCCCCTTGACTGCTAGAAAGAATATATTGCAGGTAAAAAAAAAATTATTTTTAGGAAAGTGAACATCTTTGCCTTGTTTCAGAGCTTTCACTCAAATCCCCAGCACAGCTGAACTGGAGAGAGGATTTACACTGAAACTCCCCTGTAGGGAAACAGTCTTTTCTCTTAGTCTTAGTCTTAACTGATGTTAAAATAAGAGAGCACTCTGTGCCCTAAGTAACTCTTCTGAAAGTTAGATGATGTAGCAAGAGGTTAACTCTGGGATATTATTTGCACAAATAAATCCGATTATTTGCAAATAACCCCAAAGCTTCAAAGGGCATCTGTCAAGAGTGATCTGCCTGAAAATGAGCCCGACTAGGATTTGGTCCCACCAGTGGAGCCTTATGGATGACAACCCAAGTGTTTTCTGCTTCTGTTTGTTGGATTTCTTCCCCTGATTAAGGGACTTCTTGCTACAGCCCAGATAACAAGGATGGAAGTACGCAGGAAACTAAGAATAAGAATGTCAAGATGGGGGACTTCCCTGGTGGCTCAGTGGAAAACAATCCTCCCGCCAAAGCAGGAGACATGGGTTCAATCCCTGATCAGGGAAGATCCCACATGCCATGGGGGAACTAAGCCTGTGCGCCTCAGCTACTGAACCTGTGCTCTGCAGCCTGGGAGCCACAACCACTGAGCCCATGTTCTGCACCTACTGAAGCCTATGCGCCCCAATGCCCATGCTCTGAAACAAGAGAAGGCCGCCTCAGTGAGAAACCTGTGGACTGCAGCTAGAGAATAGCTCCCACTTATCACAACTGGAGAAAAGCCTGTGTAGCAACAAAGACCCAGAACATGCGCGTGTGCTCAGTTGCTTCAGGGTGGGCCCTCGAGAATGTTCCTGGTCTTCTCTGAGCCTCAGTTCTGGAATGAGGTGTAGTAAGTACATGGGCACAACTCAGTCTATCTCCAGAACCAGGGCTTTCTCTGTTTCAGGAGGCTCTGTCACCCAAACTCTTTGCCTGACACAGAATTCTTTCATGAGTGGACATTTACTTTTTGTCAAATTCTTTTCCTGGTTCTATTGAGACTATCATACCATTTTCTCTTCTGTTCAGCTAATATGCTGAATTGATGGCTTTTTATAATGCTAAACAAACCTTGTCTTACTGAGATAAACTCCAGTTAATTGTGATGGATTCTCTTTTTTAGAATTGCTGGATTCAATTTGTTAATGTTCTGTTAAGAAACTTGAGACCTTTAAGATCTTGAGGGATACTGTCTGTAGGCTTCTTTTCTGTATGATTATTTGGTTTGTTATTCACTAGACTGTGTGAGGCTCCAGGCATTCTTTTTTTTTTTTGCCAGGTCTTTGTCTATATAAATAATTTGATTAAGAATGTACTACAAAATCCGTGAGTCTATGTGGTGCATAGGTGGAAAAGAGATGTTCATGTATTTGTTTATTGTCTTATTGGTGCACAGGAAGTTTCTTTTCTATTATCCAGCTCTTTGGATTTAAGTCCAGGAACCATTTCTTCCAGTTCCTTATTATCATGCATCATTTCTGGTTTATGTCTTACCTCACTACCAGAAATGAAATAGCAATGCTAGTATTACTCATAAAGCTGGAACCTGTTTGCACTGTTTGCAGAATTACCTCTGCAATTCTCTACTACTACCTTTTACTTAATGCTCATCACACCATTAACTCACAATGTCACATGACCCATCCACCACCCCTGAATACTGGCTTTCAATGAGACACACAAACAACAAGTCTCACCCCAAGTATGCAGGGAAATGTGAATGATCTCTCTTTTTTTCTGATAGTGCTCAGAGTACGGTTTGGAATTTCAGAGCCTAGATGTATGTCTTTAGACTGTAATCAGTGCATTTTTATATATTTATTTATTTTTGGCTGTGTTGGGTTTTAGTTGAGCAATCAGTGCATTTTTAGGGTGTAATCTTTCCCAGTGTTGACCACACTGCTGTTTTCCAGACTCTGCCACTAGCCGGGAAGAGATGTAGGGGCCTGTGGGCAAAGCAAGAAAGGCCATCCTTTTTTGTATAAGGAACGTTCCCTGGTTATCTGGCAGGACTAAACCCCAGGGGCAGCAGGGCCACACTAGTCAGGGATGAGAGGGAGAAATCAATCAGAAAGGCAATGGGTGTGCTGAGCAATGCTTTTCAAGCCTCCAGAGGAGACAGGAGACAGGTACAACCACTTCCAGAGGACTGCCTGACATGTCATATGAAGAGGGTGGGTGACCAACCCTGAGGCCAGAGAGGGGAGTGCGAGGGGTAAAGCGTTCTTGCCACCACAGGGAAAAAACACTTGCTTCCTTCAAGGGCTAGATGCATGAACAACACAGTTGTCAGAATGTAGGTGGGTGAAAGTTGAGGCACTGGTCCAAATATGTGACTCAAACCCAAGGGTTGCAGTGAACTCTTAGTAGCCCAGAGACCTAAACTTGTTATGTGTCTGACACACTCGCATGCTAAGTCACTTTTGTCGTGTCCAACTCTTTGCAACCCAATGGACTGTAGCCCACCAGGCTCCTCTGTCCATGGGATTCTCCAGGCAAGAATACTGGAGTGGGTAGCCATTCCCTTCTCCAGAGGATCTTCCCAACCCAGGGATCCAACCAGAGTCTCTTGGTTCTTTATCACTAGCTCCACCTGGGAAGCCCAATGTGTCTAACACACGTCACTCAAAATCAGCATATCAAGGACTTCCCTGGCAGTCCAGTGGGTAAGACTCCATGCAGGGGGCATGGGTTCAATCCCGGACTGGGGAAACAAGATGTCACAAGCACATCCAGAAAAAAATTATCATATCAGCTTCATTCTGGAGGCCCAATATTTCATGACCCGTCAAAAGCAATACTGTATTAGACAAGGGGAGCAATCTGCTTGCCAGTCCACCTTCCTGGAACTGGAACCTTGCCACGAGCCCTTGGAACCTTGCTACAGGCTCTTGGGTTGACGCTATAGGTCTGAATCCCATATGCAAATGTGGCATATAGTTGGGCCCAGGTGAATAGTAGAGAGTCAGGTAAGAAAAAACATGGGACCAGGACTTATGAGGGTCCAGGCTCAAGGCACTCTGCCCAGGTGTCATTGCTAACCTCAACTGATCCCAGACGCCAGGGGACTTAGAAAATCTTAAGGAGTGCCCTCCCCTCCCAAAGTGTGGGGCTTCCTAAGGCTTCAGAGTCCAGAGCTAATACCTGGTTGCTGGCATCTAAGGGCAGTACTGGATGTCAGGGTGATGCTGGCCTATCAGAACGAGCTGGGAAGTGTTCCTCCTTCCTCTGTGGTCTATAAGTGTTTATACAGGATTGCTATTCTTCTTGAAATGTTTTCTCCCAGTTTTATTGATATATAAATGATATATAACATTGTATTAGTTCAAGGTATATAGCATAATAATGTATGTATATACTGCAGAATAATTAGTGCAATAAGTTAATATCCATCACCTCACAGAGTTACAATTTATTTTCTTGTGATAAGAATTTTTAAGATTTACTCTCTTTCAAGCAAACAATAGAGCATTGTTAACTACAGTTACAATGTGGTACACTACATTGCCCAGTCTGATTTATCTGATAATTGGAAGCTGGCAACTTTTGACAACTGGCACACATTTCCTCCATCTTCCATTCCCCACTTCCGGGAACCCCCATTCTGTGAGATATTTCTTGAAAGTGGGGATTGTATTATTTCTTATATGTTTCATAGAATTTTCTAGTAAAGAAGTAAAGCCTCCTGGGCCTAGAATTATCTTGGTGAGAATTGAATCAGGAATTAAATTTATTCAATTTTTATAGGGTATTCAGGTTTTCCATTTCTTCTGGAGTCCACTTGGTAATTTTTGCTTATCAAGAAATTTGTCTATTTTACCTCAATTTAAACTATTGGCATAAATTTGCTCATAATATTCTCTAATTACCTTTTTAATGACTGTATGTTTCTAGTGTAGTGAAAAATTTCCTGCTTTTCACTCTTGACACTGGTAAATATTTGTCTTATTTTATTGATCAGTTTAGCCAGAAGGTTATCAATTTTACTGATATTTTCAAAGAATCATTTTTTAGTTTCTTTGAATTTCTCTATGCTTGTTCATTTCCTGTTTTGTTCATTTTTGTTCTTAATAGTTTCTTCTGTCTTAGACTTTAGGTTTGTTTTGATTTCTTCTTTTACCTCAAGGCAGAATATTAGAGCATTGATTTTAGAAATTTTTTTCTAAAATAATTATTTGTAGATATGCATTTTTTTTGGAAGCAGTATTTTAGTTGTAGCACACCTGGGAAGCTTCTGTATCCTTACTGATACCTTATTTAATTGTTCTATCAATTACTGAGAGTATTGACATATCCAACTATAATTATGAATTTGCTAATTTCTTTTTCAAAACTATGAGGCTTTACCTTACATTTTAAAACAACTGTTAGTTGCACACACACTTAGGATTGTTATGTCTTTTTGATGAATTAGCTCTTTTATCATTACAACATGTTATGCTTTTTTCTTGTAGTGTTCTCTGTTATGAAGTTTATTTTTTTTTATTTTTTTTTTAATTTTAATTTTTATTTTTTCCTCTCAGGTGTACATGAGTTCCCAATCTTGAAACCTCCCCCCCCCACCTCCGACTCCACATCAACTCTCTGGATCATTCTCGTGCACCAGTCCCAAGCATCCTGTATCCTGAACCGAATATAGACCAATGCTTCATTTCCCACACGACAGCACACATGTTTCAGTGCCATTCTCCCAGACCTTCCCCCCTTCTCCCTCTCCCTCAAAGTCCAAAAGTCCATTCCATGCATCTGTGTCTCTTTTGCTGTCTTGTATACAGGGTTATCATCACCATGTTTCTAGATTCCATAAATATGAGTTAGTATACTGTATTGGTGCTTTTCTTTCTGGCTTACTTCACTCTGTATAATTGGCTCCAGTTTCATCCATCTCATTAGAACTGATTCAAATGTATTCTTTTTAATGGCTGAGTAATACTCCATCGTGTATATGTACCACAGCTTTCTTATCCATTCATCTGTTGATGGACATCTAGGTTGTTTCCACGTCCTGGCTATTATAAACAGTGCTGCTATGAACATTGGGGTACATGTGTCTCTTTCAATTCTGGTTTCCTCGGTGTGTATGCCCAGCAGCGGGATTGCTGGGTCATATGGCAGTTCTATTTGCAATTTTTTAAGGAATCTCCACACTGTTTTCCATAGTGGCTGTACTAGTTTGCATTCCCACCAACAGTGTAAGAGGGTTCCCTTTTCTCCACACCCTCTCCAGCATTTATTGCTTGCAGTCTTTTGGATTGCAGCCATTCTGACTGGTGTGAAATGGTATCTCATTGTGGTCTTGATTTGCATTTCCCTGATAATAAGTGAAGTTGAGCATCTTTTCATGTGTTTGTTAGCCATCCGTATGTCTTCTTTGGAGAAATGTCTATTTAGTTCTTTGGCCCATTTTTTGATTGGGTCGTTTATTTTTCTGGAATTGAGCTGCGTAAGTTGCTTGTAAATTTTTGAGATTAGTTGTTTGTCAGTGGTTTCATTTGCTATTATTTTCTCCCATTCTGAAGGCTGTCTTTTCACCTTGCTTAGGGTTTCCTTTGTTGTGCAGAAGCTTTTAATTTTAATTAGATCCCATTTGTTTATTTTTGCTTTTATTTCCAGTATTCTGGGAGGTGGATCATAGAGGATCCTGCTTTGATATATATCAGAGAGTGTTTTGCCTATGTTCTCCTCTAGGAGTTTTATAGTTTCTGTTCTTACGTTTAGGTCTTTAATCCATTTTGAGTTTATTTTTGTGTGTGGTGTTAGAAAGTGATCTAGTTTATGAAGTTTATTTTGTCAGTTATTAATTAAGCTACTTCAGCTTTCTTATGACTAGTGGTGCATGGTGTATCTTTTTAATCCTCTTATTTTTAGCCTGTAACTTTATTTTAAAAATTAATTTCTTGTAGGCAGAATATAGTTTGGTCTTACCATGTCTCCCAGCCAGAAGATTCCTATCTCTTATAGAAATATTTAGATTCACGAAATTATTAAAAGGTTGGGTTTAAACGTATAATCTTATGATTTATTTTCTATTTGTCCCATCTGTTTTATGCTTCTCCCATCTTGTTGGTTTCCATTAGGTTATTTTTATTAACTTTATTGAGAAATGATTTATGTATGATAAACTACATTCTCTGAAAATGTGAATTTGATGAGTTTTAATACTTGCATACACATAAAGATTCATCCCTACAATCAAGATACAGAACAGTTTGATAACTGGGCTTTTCAGTATTCCATTTTATCCCCAGGGGCTTCCCTCGTGGCTCAGATGATAAAGAATCTGCCTGCAATGCAGGAGACCCAGGTTCAAATACTGGGGGAAGATCTCCTGGAGAAGGGAATGGCAACCCACTCTAGTACTCGTGCCTGGAGAATTCAGTGGACAGAGGAGCCCGGCTGGCTGTAGTCCATGGGGTCACAAAGAGTCGGACACAACTGAATGACTAACATTTATCCCCACAGTTGGGTTTATTAGCCATATCTCCTTTTTTTAGTAGTTGCCTTCAAATTACATCTTAGAGTTTGTTTTCAAAAACACTGTACTGATTTCTGAATGGAAGAATCTTACAAAGTTTCCTTGTCCCATCCCTTGTGCTACAAGTTTTCATACATTTTACTGCTGTATGTGCTTTAAACACCACAACATATTGATTAAACACTGTCTTTTAAAGAGATAATAATATGAGAAAAATGATATGTAACCACATTTAACCACACATTTGTGGCATTTAATGTTTTTCATCCAGTGTGGACACTCAAATTCTCATCTGGTATCACTTGCCTTTTGCCCATATTGCCAGAGTCATGTTGATGACAGATTTTTTCAACTTTTGTCTCAAAAACATTTTAAATTTTGCCTTAATTTTGGAAATGTGTCTGTCTGGATATGTAACTCTAGGCTGACAATTATTTCTCTCAGCGCTTTCATGATGTCCTTCCATTTCTTTGGACTTGCATAGTTTGTGAGAAGAAATCTGTGATTCTTAGATGCAATCTTTCTGTGTAACCTGACTTTTTTCTATGGATGGTGTGAAGATTTTCTGTTTATGATCTGCTTTCAGTAACATGATTATTATTTCTCTTGATGTGATTTTCTTTGGTCTTTTTTTTTTTTTTTAATCCAGCAAGAGATTTATTGAGTTCAGATTTGTGACATTATAGTTTTCAACAAAACTGGAAAAATTTTTGTGATTATTTGTTCAAGTATTATTTTCTGCCTCCTCCCCATCTCTTTTCTTCTTTTTTAAAAATAAGACTTTAATTATATATTGTTCCACAAGTCACTGAGACTGCGCTCACTACCCCCCACTGCCATCTTCCTATTCTCTGTGCTTCAGGATGCATACTTTCCATCGCGATGCCTTCACATTCACAGACCCCACACATTCTCTAACCTTCTGTTAATCCCACTCAGTACATTTTTCATACATACAAGTTTTGCTTGTATTTTTTTTTTTGGCATCTTCCCTTTGTCTCCCAGTTATGTCAAATTTCTGAGTGACTTCTTGACATATAGAATATATTTATAATTATGATAAATTTTGTCCTGAGTGCTGGATTTTTGTTTGTTTTGCTCTTGGTTAAAGATCATTGTGCTTTTACTCTCAGGCAGTTAAGTTTCTGAATTAAATAATTTTGAAGTTACTTTTAACGCTTTTAAAGAGTGGGTCTTGAATAAAATTTAATCAAGGGCTGTGACTCAACCTGACCCCCTCAAGCCCCTTCTGTTCAGTGAGGTCTATTTACTCTGGCTAGTGGGAATATGAATTAGTCCCGGCCTTACACGAGCTCTTGGATTTATTCAGCTTACGTGTGTGTATGCTCTGTCGCTCCAGTCAAGTCCCACTCTTTGTGACTCTATGGGCTGTACCTGCCAGGATCCTCTGTCTGTGGGATTCTCTGGGCAATACTGAAGTGGGATACCATGGCCTCCTTCAGGGGATCTTCCTGACCCAGGGATTGCACTCACGGCTCTTGCATCTCCTGGTCTCTTGCGTCTCCTGCATGGCAGGTGGGTTCTTTACCACTAGCACCACCTGGGGAGCCCCTAATCAGCTTACAGATCCTCATTAATTGTTCTTTTTCTCAAACTGTGGAACTTCATTGTATTCATGTGAAGACTGATACTCAGTCAAAGACTAGAGGAAACTATGCAGATTCCTCGAGCCCCTTCTTTTCAGAGCTCTCTTATGTCCAGTACTCTTTCCACAAATCTGAGCCACCTCGGTCTCCTTGAACCCTGGGCTCCATAGCTTAGTGAGACCGCTGGACTTTGGTTGAGAGTCCCACTCCCAGTGCTATAATCTGGGAATTGCCTCCAGGCAGAAAGCCAAGGCCATCATAGGGCACATATAGTTAATTTCTCTTCCTTTAGGGATCATAGCCTTCAGCAGCTTTGTTGACCAACGTCCAAAAATCAGTACTTTTATTATATTTTAACAATCTTTTCTAGTTTACAGTTGTGGGGGAGATAATTCCAGATGCTATCACTTCCTCATGGCAGGAAGTGGAAATTCCCCAGACACAGATACTTTCTTTCAACTTTGCCTTAATTTCCTACTTTAAGTGGAGAATATATGCTGCAGTTTGCCAGTTTCTCTCACAAGTGCAAACTCTGTTTTTGGACTTTCTCCCCTTATCCCTACCATGCTCAATTCTCAGAAACTTTTATCCCAGACTTTCAACTAGATTCTCAAAATCAATATAGGAACCTCCTAAATAGTAACTTAACTACTGCCAAGATTAGAGTCTCAAGCTGAGCGAGTTTAAATGGAAAACTCACTTACAGCCACAATGTTATAGGGGATCTGTCTGTGGAAAACCATTTTGTAAGATAAAAATCCCAAATGACGGTGACCATAATACAAAATTTATACATATAGAGTGGTAAAGTGGTGATGAAGGACATTTGTGCTTCCCTGGAAGTGCCAACCAGAATCCATGGTTCAGGATAAAACCTGCCAAGTGTCTCACCTTTTGAGAACTGCCTTCTTGATGCCAGTCCCACACTGCGAGCTTTGCTGACAGAAGGCCTCCAACAGAAGCAAGCTTCTTAGACTCCACTTCTTTGGTCTTTACACAATAAAGGACACAGGGTAGTCAGGGGTATCAGTCATCTGAAGGAAGGTTCCTGAAGTATTAACAATGTCTTTTCCTTCTTTCCCTTACTGGAGAAGCTGGGAGACAGGAAGCAGGGAAATTTCTATTCGTTCCTCCCTCTTCTGATGCAATCTGTGTTTCCCAAGTTCCCTCCACCCTCAGCACGAGCTGCGGGGATGGAGATAGGGTGGTGTGTCAGAGCATTTGCTGCTGCTGGAGCAGGGCAACCTGGGCTGCCCCCACTTGGCTTGGCCAGTATTGAAGGATGCCTGCCATGGGAGGCAGCTGGGCGGGACAGAAGCAGAACTTCTGGGTGGGCTGCTTGTCACTTTGGGAACAGGGGAGCAGAGGACAGAGAACTGTGCGGGGGTGGGCCCTTGCAGAGCTCCCTAAAGGGCTAACAGTTTCATCCCCACTCAAAGCCGGAGCCAACACTTAAGCCCCTTGGTGTTAGACTAAGAGGCAGAGCAGAGACTTGCCAGCTCTGATGTCATTAGCTATGTAAGCAGAGCTCCTTTTACTCTCCCCCAGCCACAGGGAAAGGCAGGGCAAGGAGAAGTTTTGACTGTTTGGATTTCAAAAAGCACAGGATTAAATAGTAAACCTCAATAGGACGAAGAAATAAGGTGTCTGGCTCAGGCAGGATAGAGGGTTGAGGGCCCAGGACATTTAGTGCTGCTTGAAAATGAATGAATTTCCTTCTTACAAATATCTATTTGAGATGATTCTATCAAACTTATTAATACGCTTGTGCATATACATAAAACCAGAGATAGTATTTTAGAAGCTTTTATATTGGGTTTGATTGCACATGCTTGCAAAATTCCCTTGAAAGAATATTACTACATGGATTGATTTGACTGCAGCTTTTAAAAATGTGTATTTTCTTTTCTTTCTTTTTTTCTAGTGGCCATGCCATGCAGCATGTGGGATCTTAATGCCCCAACAAGGGAGAGAACCGGCACCCCCTACATTGGAAGCACGGAGTCTGAACCACTGGACCACCAGGGAAGTGCCTCAAAATGTACATTTTCAGTGAAGCTTGGACATAAGATGGCTACCTCTCTTCCTGGCAGAACTCCTTGTTGCAAACATAGACATGTGTTATTACTCCAAAATCCTTTGAATTGTACTGGAAATTAGGGTCATCTGTCTCAAAAATTTTCATTGTTTAGTTGATGAGGAGGCAAAGTGTCCAAATGTCTTTGGATGTTTCCATGGGGATGTCTTCAATGTTCCTCAGCACTTCCATTTCAATAAATCAGAGTCTGTATGACTCTGATGGGCTTGTCAGCACTGGGAAATTGGTTTGGCTTAGTGAAGGACAACAGTGTTGGTCATTCAATGATTAGAAAGTCACAAATATGAGTTCTAGCTATTACCATGTGGCTATGACTCTGTGTGTGTGTTTAGCATTGCAAGACTAGCCCACAAAAACATATGAAAGTGCTTAATGATAACATATGATTCTTATTGCTGTTATAAAAAATTATCACAACTTAGTGGGTTAAATTTACTACCTAACAGTCTGGAGGTCAGAAGTCTAAAAGTAAAGATGCTAATAAGGGTGGTAGGGAGGGTCTGTGGAAGAGTTTGTTTCCTTGCCTTTTCAAACCTCTGCTGCTGCTGCTGCTGCTAAGTCACTTCAGTCATGTCTGACTCTGTGTGACCCCGTAGACGGCAGCCCACCAGGCTCCGCTGTCCCTGGGATTCTCCAGGCAAGAACACTGGAGTGGGTTGCCATTTCCTTCTCCAATGCATGAAATTGAAAAGTGAAAGTGAAGTCGCTCAGTCGTATCTGACTCTAGAGGCTACCTGTAATGTCTGGCTTGTGGCCCCTTCCTTGCATGACTCCAACTTCTGACACCATCCGTGGTCAGATGTCTTGCAGTCACTGTGAACCTCCTGCTCCCTCTTACAAGGACTTTTGTAATTACACTAGACACACTGGATAATGGGCTTCCCAGGTGGTGCTAGGAAGAACCCGCCTGCCAGTGCAGGAATGCAGAAGACCTGGGTTTGATTCCTGGGTTGGGAAAATCCCTGGAGGAGGGCATGGCAATCCACTCCAGCATTCTTGCCTGGAGAATGCCATGGACAGAGGAACCTGGAGGGCTACAGTCTCTAGGGTCGCAAAGGGTTGGACGCGACTGAGGCGACTTGGCACGCGCACACACACTGGATAATCCAGGGTATCCCCCGCATCTCAAAATCCTTACCTTAATTTTATGTCAAAGTCCCTTTTGCTGTGAAAGGTAAGATATTGAAAGATTCTGGTGATTAGAGGATGTGGATATCTTTGGAGAATGTTACTACCATGTCATATTAACGAAAAAACCAAAAAAATCATATGATCTCATGCTCCTGTAAAATGTTAAATTCAAATTTAATTTATGATCATGACTTTCTATCTGTTGCCCTCATTTCCCTGCCTTCCAACCTTATCGAGACTGCCAATTTCTGGGCCACTTTGCTGTGTCCCATTCCCATCTAATGTCAACGATTCTTCAACTCTCTGGAATCTAGATTCTGTCCTTAACAATTTCACTAAATTAGCACCTGATTTACATACAGAAAAATCCAAAATCAAGTTCATTACCAAACCCGTTCCAGCCTAATTCACCTCCATGCTTCTTACTTAAAGAAATGGTGCTCTTATTATCCTGATCTCATCTTGGTATTCTCTCAATTACCCCACAGTATATCAGCTATGAGACCTGAAGATTCAATTTTTAATTTATACGTTATATTCAATTTCCTCATATATATGTAATAATCAATTTCCTAAATATGCAAATAAATTATTATACATATAATATGCATATTATATAAAATATATACATACTTTCCTCATCTCTATTATAGGATGAAATATTCATATATATTTTCTTATATTTTTATACTTTTTACATTACTTTATTTGAAATTGTTATGTGTTTACGTTTTGTGTTTTTTAAGAGAGAAATCTAGCGCTTTTTTTTTTTAACCAAATAGTTATGCATTCGTTGTAGCACCTTTCAACCATTTATTACACCCTTCCTGCTTTGAAATGCCATCTTTATTATTTACTAAATGTGTGTTTATATGTATATATATATGTGTGTGTGTATATATATATATATATATACACACACACTAGGACTTATTTCAGGGTTTGCTTTGTTTTATTTTCTCTCTATTCTTGAGCCATACCATGCTATTTTAATCACTGTATTTTTATATGTTTTAATAGCACACGTATGCTTTAAGTGTCCTCTTCAAGGTTTTTCAGTTTTTACTTTTTCTTCTGCTAAATGAAAGAAAAAAACAAACTGTCAAATTTAGAATGGAGTTACATTGAACTTATTAATTATTCAGACAAAAAATAATCTTTTTTAAGAATGAAGTCTTCTTTTCTAGAATTTAGTCTATCTTTCCGTTTTTATTTGTGTTTTTAGAAAGCCCCTCAGGAGAAAAATATACATCATTTTGTCATGAAAAATTATTACTTTATTATAGTAATTATTAGATTTAGGTTGCTAGTATTTTACCTATGATAAGCAAAATTTTGTGCTCTTTTGGTTTATTTTGAGGGGTATATTCAGTCTGAAAAATAATTTGAGAAGCGCATCTTTGGTACAATTTCTTGTTAAATGTTTACCTATTGATTTGCATTAATTAATTACTATTTCTTGTTTCAGAAGTGGAGCTAAAGGCACATCACTCCTCCCTACTGCCTCAAGAACGCGGATGGCAGATTCGTCTTTATAAGGCGCACAGGGAAGACAGTGAAGTATGAACATCCTTTTGAACACCGGTGGGGTTAAACTCATGGATCCAAGCCAAAGGGAGAAAGAACAGGTAATAATTTTTTTCTTCCACTTGGTGATTAGTAGAGCAACTAGTCGAGTCATCCTGATGGATTCTGCTCCAGGGCAAGCCTGGTGTTTCTGTGGAGGGTCAGTGGGTGCACTGGCAGCACCTGGGCTGGGTGGGAGTGTTTTAGTGAATCCCCTGGCCTGGTACAGACAGCCCTGGGCACCCTGCCAGAAGTGTGGCCAGAGTTCAGGGCCTGGGGTTCCCAAAGCAAAAATGATCCACCATGGGAAAACCAAACTTAACCGCAAATCCGATCACAGAATCATATTTCAAACCTAAAGCAGTGTGTGAATTCAGCATGCTGCAGAGAAACGAGTTGTATCAGCTTTAGGTCTAAAGCCCCACAGGTGTCAGTTTCTTTAGGTGTTCCTTTGGTGGCAATCATAGGAAAGTGTTATGTTAGAGAAGAGGTGTAGTAACAGGGTCCCAGAGGAATTGCCCCAGAAAGCCCTGAGAAATATTCCATTCTTTGAGGTTTCTTCATTCTAAGAGTCAACTGGAGAAATAATTTCCTCTGGTGGTTTTCCTTCTTTCCTGCCTCTTTTTAAACAATATTTAATTTTCTTTTCTGTTAATAATATCAATTCTATAGTTATATAAACTGTTTTTTAAAAACATAAAACTTTTTCACTTTAGGTCAAAATATAACTTTTTTGATGCCGGATGTAGCTCACACAAACATCTCAGAAAAATAACAGCAACACTGTCACGGACATCTTTATCTGGTTTCTGACCTTAAATGGGAATTTGAGATGACTATTGCTTCTCATAATATGAAATATTTTTATATTACTAATGGTATTATCAGAAATGCTAAAATTTCTCAACTGCCTCCGAGCAACTATGGAGAGAATCATGAGTTTTTTCTTTGTGTACTATTGAGACAATGTTTGTTTTTTTTTTTAACTATAGTATTAACACATCCTTGAATTTTTAGAATAAGCCTCAGTCTTGAAAAATGATTCCTATAAGTGTTGGGTTTATGTTGCTTATATTTTTGTTAAAGAAAGGAAAAAAATTTCCCTTTTGCTATGTTGGCTTTGAGGGTTTTATTAATTTTGAAAAATAATTTGGGAAGTGTTTCATCATTTTGCAATCTTGGAACAATTTAATAAACATGAGAATTGTTACTTGAAAGTTTTCAAGAACTTGCTCATAAAATACTCTGGACCTAATTCCTTTTTAAGAGATAGTTAACTGAACATTAAAAAGATATCCTTCATGAATTTCAATCCATTACAGCTTTCTAATTCTTACTGAATCCATTTTCCTTGAAAATTACACATTTCATGGGTTCTAAGAATTTGTTGCCATAGAACTTTAAAACATATTTTTATAATTAAAAATTTGTTCACATCCGTGCTTGTTTTGCCAAGTATTTTGTGTTTCTTTCTTTTCAGTGAACATATCAGTAGTTTGAATATTTTAATCCTATTTGTATAGATGAGATACTGCATTTATTAATCTATATATTTATCAATTCCACTTTGTTTCTTGCTGCCTTACTTAATTTTTGCTTTTATTTTTATTCATTCCTTGCTCATGTTCCTCTAAGATTTAATGTGTTTTCTGCTACATATTTGGTGTGAGTATTATTTAAAAATTATTATGGTCAAAGACTTCTTAAGTCAGCTTTCTTTTTCATGAATTAGCTTTTCTCTTTTTTGGATTTATCGGAAAGATCCACATTTTTAAAACAAATGAACAAAAATTATAGGAACTTGAGCTTTCCCGATGGCTCAGTGGATAAAGAATCCAAGTCTCCTGCAATGCAGGAGACACAGGAGATGGCAGGTTTGTTCCTGGGTCGGGAAGATGCCCTGAAGAAGGAAATGGCAAGCCACTCCAGTATTCTTGCCTGGAAAAGCCCATAGCCAAAGGAGCCTGGTGGGTTAGCGTTCAAAGGGTCACAAAGGGTCAGACATGACTGATGACTAAGCATAGCACAGGCTCAATAAACCCGTTTTTCATGAAGTATTCATAATAGAAACAAAAGAAGCAAAGGAACACCAGTGTTGCTAGGGTTTTGAGATGCACCATGTAGACACTGGGCTAGGGGTTACTTGTTGTTTATTCAAGTTATAGCTTGCATCTAGGAAATGTTCACAAGATTAAATCATGAGATCCAAATACACTCAAGGTTTTCACTAAATCAACGCAATTATTATTAATATTGCCTGTTTAAAGCAATCATAACATTATTGCAATAGGGAACATTCATCCCGTTCCTCCAGGTTTACGCTTACATTACTCAGTATAGGAAAAAAATAAATACATAAATATTTTGCTTCACATCAGCCCCTTTGATTTTCACATATTTTTCAACAAGAAACACAATAGGATTCTTTTCTTCCTTGATTAAATAGAATTACAATTGCAAAAATTAAAATCTAATGACCACTTTCAGTTGTAAAAACTAGAAGAGTCAAAAAAAAAGATGCTATTATCAATAATGATTTTGGAAAGAATTCTTTAAAACACAATTGAGGGGAAGTTATTTTGGAAATAACCATATTCTATTCTTACACATATTTCTCCATAAAAGGTGTTCCCTCCCTCTGGGGCAGGGAGGCAGAGGCTGGTTCCACCATTTTCTCTGAAGCTTCCTCTCCTCCATCTGCGATGCCCAGGGGGTAATGAGTCTGCAATCATGGCTCCATTTTGTTCTTCTGTTTAGACTTAGATCTCATTCCAATTTAGGTTTCTCTTTCTCTTCTTCCATACCTAGAAATAGAGGCAAAGCACGTTATGGGGACATCAGATTCAGCAGGAGCAGGTTTAAAAGAACTCTTATCTCACCACACTCCTCCCCACCCACCTTTCATGTCCATCCCTTTTCTCCTAGCTAAGAAGGAAAGTCATTCACAACTTCCTCCAGAAATTTCCTCAGTGACCTCCCTCTCCTTCCTTCCCCCCATATCGGGCCATAACACCTCTGTGACACACCCAGCTCTTATGGCCTCTGGGAGTGAGGAACACAAGTTAGGTCTTGACTCAAGTTTGCACAGAAATCCCCATCGGACTGCCTTGTAACCAGCTTCTAGTAACAGGAGGTGTGGCGCTGATGAGTTTCAAAGAGACCTCATTTATTTTTATTTCACTCATGACTCTTCCCAAGGCAAGGACTCTGGATTTTCAAAAGTCAAATCATTTTGTTTTGTTTTGTTTTATTTTTATAAGCTCTCATAGAGAGCTTATTAGCCACAAGAACTATTTATTTCCAGACCCACGTGTACTTAAACTCGAATTCTCCCTTTATTCAACCCAAGCCTGGTAGAACTATGTTTTTCTTTCTGAGAGACTCATACGTACCGGACTGGTGAGACCTCGCCAGTTGTCTGTAATGAATAGTTAGTGATATTTCATTTTCCTGGAGATGAACATGTTTAGGTCATTCTCATAAATTAAAGTTAAATCTGGCAAATGCTCCCCCACTTTTTTTCTTTTGCTTCTACTTAAACACTTTTCTCCTAACATCAAATTCTTGGAGCCTTTTTGGTGGAACAAAAGGACTCCATCCACTGCAGGTTTTGTTGGTATTCTTTTTTAAAAAAAATTAATTTATTTGGCTGCACTGGGTCTTAGTGGTGGCACACAGGATATTTTAGTTATGGCCTGCGGAATCCAGTTCCCTGACCAGGGATAGAACCCGGGCCCCCTGCATTGGGAGCATGGAGTCTTACCCACTGAACCACCAGACAAGTTCCTGGTATTCTTTTAAAAGTTGCAAGTTCTCTGAGAGCAGAGCCCACTATTTTGTTCCTGATTATATCCTGAGCACCTAACACCATGTCTGTCTCATGGTAGGAGTGCAAGAAATCTTTATGAGATAAATTAGTAAACAATGACTACAGAGAAGGGCCAACTAGTGGAAAAGCAGTAGAAGGAAGCCTGGAGGGTGATCACAGTGGGGCCTGCGATAGGAGCGAGCCCCCCGCCCCTTCTTCCAGCCCCCAGCTGCTGGCACCACCTGCTCGCGTGGTCAGGGTGGTAGCGGCGGGATGCGGGTAACAGGCTCAGAACAGGTGTCCCGAGACAGTCTCTAAGGTTTGGTTTTCATGACTAAGGAACTGGCAGAGATCTGTAACACTTTTTCCAAAGTACTTCTCAGAAATCATATTAAGGAAAACTTCAAGCTGAAGAGTAAGGACGTGTGAAGGGAGGAGTAGGGCTGAGGGGGAGAAGGCAGGAGATGTCTTGGTTGTTGTTGGGTAACCAAGGCAAAGGCAGGAAAACACAACACAGATTCTGTTCAAAGAGTGCACATGATTTGGGTCCCGACTCTGTCCCATGCTCCCTCTCCTGTGGAGAAGCTAATAACTGCTTGCTTTTCTTTTCAAAGTCTCTTTCCTCCTCAGTGTTCTCCAGCAGATGGGTTGAGTTGGCAGCAAGAGTGGAATCTTCAAAAGCGGGGGTGGAGAACAGGGGCTGTTCATTGACCCAGACGGGGAAAATGGCTCCCCACCTACTTTAGTTTGGCAGCTTTGAGGTGGAGGGAAAAAATTAGACAGCTGTAAATAATATTTGGAAGAAGCAGAGGTATAATTTCCACACAACCAGCAGAAAGAAACCTGTCACAAAGCTGAGGCAGGATGTTCTGTCAGAAGTGGAGCGGAAGAGCTGATTGACCTTGAGAGAGTCAGTCACATGTGGTTCCCCCAGGCTGGGAGAGGGCCCCTGAGGGCAGCGGGTCCGACCCTGGAGGTCTATGTGGGCCTGTGGTGGACATGAGTAGGATGGAAAACCGGTGGGGAGCGAGGCGGACAAGGTGGAGGTTTCTGTCCCATGGGCCTTGCTCTGACCGCCTCTCCTTTTTCCTCTTGGCCTGCTTTCTCCTCCTTCACCCCAAACTTTCGCTTTTGGACTTTTTCATTTCTGGTCATAAAAATTTGACTTTAATAAGACTGGTCACTCCAGTCAGATGCATTGAAATTAAAAGAAAGTTTTAGCTTAAGCACAGAATATTTCAGCTGTTTCAGGCTGTACTGTATCCCCACCCCCCCTCAAATTCCTATGTAGAAGTCCTAAAACCCAGGACCTCAGAATGTGAGAGAAGGCCAAGCTTGTGTCTGGACAACCATCTGCTAAAGAGATGAGGCATGTGAGTCATGGACCCAATTTACCACTTCAGCAGAAGCCAGGAAAGACCTGTGGGGGACCCTCCTGTTTCATGCTTTGGACCCTCATGAAATCACATGGGAGAATTTTGTGTCAGCAGAAACACAGTGAGCCTGGATTGAAAGGGACAGAGACAAGATAAAATGAAGGTTGAATGACTCCGAAGGTGGTTCAGGGGTCCACTCCTCCTTAGCCCAAGAGGGCAGGGCCACACTCCCTCTTCTGATTCCTGAGGATACAGCCTTCAGCCAAAGATTACTCTCAGGCCTTAAACTCGAATGGAATGTCCTGCTACTTTCAAACCTGGTTGAGAACTGCGACCCCCTTTTTCCTCACGATCTCCTTTTTGGAAAGGGGATACATATTCTATGCCTGTTCCACCACTGTGTTTTGAAAGTAGATACATTTCTGTCTGGTTTCACAGGTTCACAGCTGGGTAGCAATTTTGCTTCAGGATGAACCATAATCCAGGTCTTACCCACACCTGGTGCAGACGATAATTAAGATGAGATTTTGGACTTTTAAGAGTTGATGCTGGAAATACTTTGGAGGCTATTAGGAACGTATTTTGCATGAATGAAGGACATAAATTTCGGGGGGCAGAAAGTAGAATGTTATGGGCTGAATTATGTCTCCCCAAAGTTAAACTCTTATACCTCAGAATGGGATTTGATTCGTGGATAAAATTTTTTCTAACATAAAATGAAGTTGTCAGGATGGCCCTAATCAAATATGGCCAATGTCTCTATAAAAAGAGGAAATTCGGAGACAGCCCTAGAGGAAAATGCCATGTAAACATGAAGACAGCCATCTGCAAGTCAAGGAGAGGAGCCTGGGACAGATCCCTTCCTCACAGGCCTCAGAAGCAACCAACGCTGCCAATATCTTGATTCTGGACTTCCGGCCTCCAGAACTGTGGGATATCACATTTCTACTGTTTAAGCTGGCCAGTCAGTGGTCCTTTGTTGCAGCTGCCCTACCAAACCAATATAACATCCACAAAGCCACTTTGAGTTATTAATATTTTCTTTTGAAAAGAGCAAAATGTTTCATTGTTAATTTAGCCTGTTTTAAGGGATTTTTGTTCATAGTTCATATCAGTTTTGATCTATTGTGTTATTCTGTAAGCTAGATCCATGATTCTGAGTGAAGTTTCTGAGCTCTCCTGTGTCTGGGTTTCCAGTGGTGACATTCTCTAGACAGAGTACTTGGATTGAATGGTGTTGACTCTGCTACCATCTATTGTGATGGGTCACTTATTTCTGGGCTCAGCTGCCTCTTAGTTAAAAATAAGATTGGTTTAGATGATTTCTAATCTAATTTTAATTCTAAGACTCTGTAATAATGCAATTTTTATTTTGAAGTTGAAGCCAACATAACCAAGTGGAAGAAGCTGAACCATTAAAAATCCCTAATGACGGATCCAAGGAAGGGGGTTCAAATTTGGCATTCTTGCTCCTTGGGGCATTTTGTCTAGGGTGGAGTAAATACAATCAGGATTGTAACAGGATTGTACTCAATTCCTTCTAACACACACACACACAGACACACACACGCATGACTGCTTTTAATCAGCAGTTTCAAATTCAACTACCTACAGAACCAGGCAGCTACTGTGAAGGAGCAAAATGACCAGGTGAGAACTAAGGAAAACTTAAGAGCCATTGGAAAGGGGGCAACTGATACCCAATTCTAATCCATTGCTGCCAGCAGAGAACAGTGGGCTTGGAGTTGCCAGATCTTAAAATACTTGATTAGCTGAGAAATCTGGACTTTATGTGAAATCTCCCAACTTTTAAATACTGCTTCAAAAACAAAAATTCCGTGTAGGCCTAACAAAACTTTTTGGCAGGTAAAATTTGGAGCAGGCCATCAGTTTGCAATTGTTTGCATAAACAAAAAAGATGCCCACTTGACACAAAACATCTGCCTTTGGGGGAATTAACTGGATGGTTCCATGTAGATAAAATTAATCTCTACATCTGAAATGAGTTACAAAATGTTAGTTGACCTTAACTTGTATCGCTTAAGAGAACGGCACAAATTAAACCGGACAGATCATTAAAAAACAAAAAAAACCCCAAAAACCTTAGCTTCACTATTCATTTTTCATGCCTAACTCAAAGCTGCTAAAGTGCAATATTCTATTAATCTAGACTGGCTTTTTTCTCTCCTGGTTTTCAGACCATCCTCTTTTAGAAGTAGTAGGACAATGAGCAAATGAAGACGGGAACTGAGCTAACAAAGGAGAAGCTGGAGTCACAAGAACTTTCTGAATAACACAGACTGGACACGTTAGCTTAAATTTAAATATGGCCTTTCTCTCAAGAAGCTGAGAAAAGTTTATATTTTGTTCTCAAAATATTTTTGTAAATTAACTAAATACTTTCATAAGTTATCTAATAGAGAAAGATTACAATTCCATTGAACAGAGAAGAAAATTATTAAAAGATTAATTTCTGGTCCACCAAGCTGTAGCCCGAACTGAATACAAATATTTGGCACTTTTCCTAATAGAACACTGCCTAAAATCAAGCCAGCTGCTGAGAAAGGAAACCCTCAAATTCCTCTGGGCCATTTAACACTGGCCAACACCTTGACACATGCAATCTTAGAAGATCCACACACAAAAGAAGTCCAATTCAATAACATGCAATGACTGGGTTTTATTTGTCTAATTAGATCAGCCTCCTGGCATAGTACTTGGCACGAAGCAGGATGCCCAATGTTTGTGAAACAGGGATCATTTACAGGTGACATCTGCAATGCTGTGGCTGTATTGGAGGAGCTGGCCAGAGCTCTCTAAGATCCTCAAACCATCTTCCCTTTGGATGTATTTTCATGTAGGACTGAAATCACTACATACTATGCTGTCACTTTTCCCACCTTCTCTTTTTTATGTTATCTGACATAGACTTAGGACCAGTTTTGCACAGCTGGAGTAAGGTTACGTGTCTTGCCAAGATGGAGGCTCTGCCATAAACAGAAACAAAAGAGAAATCAAATCATAAGTTAAGAAGGTTTTTGCAGCCATGAAGTATTACCCTTTACTGCCCATTCTTCTTTGCCACCTTCAAGTCTTGAATATGACAGTCACTGGTGAATCATTCTTGCCAGAGGCATTCCTATGCTGCCCAGAGTTTTAGCAGAACAGTGGCAAGACCTATCGGCAGCTACTGCACCCACGCAGATGATGACGCAAAAAGTGGAGATCTGGGTGATTTTAATGAGACTGTTTGGTTACATTTAATAATTTATCTGTTTCATCGGGGTGGGGGAGGAGTCCTTTTAGCTAAGGCAGTACTTTGTTAATCGGAATGAATTTCCTAATTTTTTTTTTTCAGCAAACACTATATTTCTCCCTATAAAATTTTATAGACGTGCTTCTCTTCTTTTAGATCTGGATGTTTTACTAGCAAAAATGACACAGTGAGTAATAAACCTTTCAGGTAACTGCCAGCAGCTCTTAAATTAATATTGAAGTTATAAAAATGAAACTCTTCATAAGGGATCCTATGCTACAGTGGAATTTTCCATCTGTCTCTGCAGCAGTTCTTTTGTTTTATGCCCCCCTTAACCATACTTACTTCTCTGTGTATCCCAGATATAGCTGTTCAGAACTTCTCCCAGCAAGTACAAGAAGTTCATTAAGATGGTTGTAGACCCGAAGAAGAGGATTCTGGCTCCTGGGCCAATGTGTTCCAGGAATGG
This sequence comes from Neotragus moschatus, assembly GCA_006410615.1. NCBI lineage: Eukaryota > Metazoa > Chordata > Mammalia > Artiodactyla > Bovidae > Neotragus > Neotragus moschatus. Next base: position 960,690 of record SJYA01001450.1, on the reverse strand, counting down.
GTACACCCACATCCCGGTTACATGATGCACCCAACACACCCTGCAGTGGAATTGGAAAGGAGACAGTAATAGAAGTTACTCTGACATCAGATTTCAGAGCTGCCACTATGACAAATACAGACCCCCAACTCCAAACCCTGGTCAGCAATGTCAGTTGCACTTGACGCTCAGCAGCTACCAGAAACTTTGTTATTGTAGTTTGTTTTCTTTTAATTTTTATTCTAAAATACTGGGTTGGCCAAAAAGTTCACTCTGATTTTTCTATAAGATGTAATGGAAAAAACTGAATGAACATTTTGGCCAACCCAAGAATTTTAGACCCAAGGGAAGAGTTGTAAATATGGTACCAAGAGTTGCAGTATGCCCTTCCCTTAGCTTCCCTGCATCTTAGCATCTTATCTAACCATAGGCTTCCCTGGTGGCTCATAGTAAAGAAGCCACCTACCAATGCAGGAGACTCTGGGTCAGTAAGATCCCCTGGAGAAGGAAATGGCAACCCACTCCAGTACTCTTGCCTGGAGAATCCCATGGACAGAGGAGCCTGGTGAGCTACAGTCCATGGGGTCGCAGAAGAGTCAGACATGACTTAGTGATTAAACAACAGGTAACTACGGTCCAGTTGCTAAAATGAAGTAATTAAACTGTAGACATCACTTGACACTCCCCAGTTTTCCCACCAATGTCCTTTATTGATCCAGGATCCCATGTTGTTTTTAGCGGTCGTGTCTCCTTAGTTTCCTCNGGGGTCGCAGAAGAGTCAGACATGACTTAGTGATTAAACAACAGGTAACTACGGTCCAGTTGCTAAAATGAAGTAATTAAACTGTAGACATCACTTGACACTCCCCAGTTTTCCCACCAATGTCCTTTATTGATCCAGGATCCCATGTTGTTTTTAGCGGTCGTGTCTCCTTAGTTTCCTCCAATCTTGCACTTTCCCATTCTCTCCTTGCCTCTCCTGACACTTGAAGGGTCTGGTCAAGTATCTGAAACTGTTATTTTTCTAAACACAGTTATAGAATCATCCTAATCTCCTCTTTATATAATGAAACAATACAGCATTAGGCAGCCACACTATTGTAATACCTAGGTGAGAATATTCCAGGAACCTTGCTGTGCTGCCGTCCAACTGGGTACCAGTAGGTATCCCATGTGCTGACAGACCATCCAGCAGCCTCACTGACATCTGGCCTCCCGCTTTTTATCTTTTTTTTCATCCTGTTTTACAGAATCCTTGCTTGTAATTATTCTATTTGTGTTCTGGAGATATTCTAGGCTCACTGGGAATATATCATTAATCTCCATTGTTTTTAAAAGTTTAGTAAGAATATCTGCTTTGTTGGTTTAGTCCTGACACAACTGCTGAGAGCTATTTTCTAAAACAGTCTTGGGTTCATTACTTTGTCAACCGTTGTTAATTCTGAAGACTAAATAGGATACAAATTACTTTATTGCATGGGTAATAAAAATTACTTTAACATTTATGTGTTTGGGGGTCATTTTCCATATCATCAATGGCTTCACTCCTCTTTGAGCAGTTGATCTATATTGTATATTGCCTGTCTATAAACCTCATCTGAGACAACAAACCTGCCTTTATCTTAGGGCTTGCAATCTCAACAAGGGTGATATTACTTGCACCTCAAGGAAGTAAAAATTGGTCCTAGGAAGGTAGCAAAGAAATATTACTCTTTCAATGCATAAAGTATATATATATATGTGTGTGTGTGTGTATGTGTATATATATATATATACACATACACACACACACATACATACTGAACATCAACAGATATAGTCTATCTGTGGTATTAAAGTTTCATAGGCTCAGAAACTCCTCTCTGAGATATATATCTAAAGGAACTGAAGCAGGACACAAACAGATATTTGAACACCAATGTTCACAGCAGCATTATTCAAAATAGTCAAAAGGTTGAAACATCCCAAGTGTCCATCAGCAGATTAATGGGTGAATAAAATGGTGTATACACACGCAATGGAATATTACTCAGCTATAAAGGGGGATAAAATTCTGATGCATGCTACAAAATGGATGAACCCTGAAAACAATGCTAAGTGAAATAAGCCAGACACAGAAGGGCACATATTGTATGATTTCATTTATACAAGATACTAGAATAAGCAAATGTGTAGAGACGGAATGTATGACAGAGGTTACCAGGGACTAGGAGGGATGTGGAGTAGGGAGCGATTACATATGGTATGCCCATGGACTGCTGCCTGCCAATCTCCTCTGTCCATGGAATTCTCTAGGCAAGCATACTGCAGTGGGTTGCCATTCCCTTCTGCAGGGGATCTTTGCAAACCAGGGATCAAAACCATGTCTCCTGCATTGCAGGCAGATTCTTTACTGTCTGAGCCACCAGGGAAGCCTGTTGTCCTCATCTACTGATGTAAAAATCAAGAGTTTTTGGAGTAAAATGAGGATATGTCAGAAGTGATGATGGAAATGTAAAGTTCTCCAGTTAGGGAAGTGGAGAGCTATTCTGAGAATGATGCTCTGATATGTAAGCCACTTTATTTTATTTAACCATCCCATGAGGTAGACTCATCCCCTTTTTACAAACAAAGAAACAGAGACTGGATTAAACAACTTGTCTTTAAAAATGGCAAAGCCAGGAAAGGAATGTACATCTGATTTCTTTTCTCCTGCGTGGACTTGCTTCCCTGTATGAGATATTCAAAATTGTCTGCAAAGGAAGAGAAGGTTTTATTTTTTTAAAACTTGTTTTGACTTAGTAGGTATCATACTATCTCAGATATAAAAGTCCTGTTATGCGGGGCTTCACCTGAATTGGTGTGAATGATGCAGACACTTGTCTTAACAGGTTGTGGGCTTTCACCATTTGTTTCCTTGATATAATCAGGGCTCATTTTTTTCAGCACAAAAACGACTCATGACCTTGCTCATCTGTTGGTGGAGGGTTCTCAGTTCTTGGTTGACTTTCCATTTCTATCTCACTTTAAGACCTTCCTGTCTTAGTGACCAAACAGCTTCTGCTTAAGGTAATGATGCCAATTTGAATTTTAGTCTAAACAAATGGATGACCATAGTGTGTGTGTGTGTGTGTGTGAGTGTGTGCCTGTGCATACATATATATGCATATGCTGTAGTATCACAAGACTTCTGAGACTGACTATTAAATGTCCCTCCAATTTCATTCACTTGAATGTGCGATTAAGATGAATGCCTCCTATTTGAGCTGTGTTGAATACCAGGAATACAGAAGCAAAACGAGGCAAAGGTGATTCTTGTCCCTATGCAGTACAGTCTATTGAGGAATAGAGATACTCACGGAAAAATGACAAGTATAGTCAGAATTAGGGTAAGTGGAGGAGTGTGACGGGTGCCCAGGGATCATTCTCTGCTTTTTTTTGGACCTTACAGTTACTTTTTTTTCTCTTGTGTATTCACCTTTCTTTCAAACCAATTTTTTCATAGCTGATGAATATGCTCAAATGTTCTCCATTCAAACAATCAAAACGTTTTCATCAGCTTCATAAATACTGCTCTGTATCTTTCCATCTTGTCAAAGGCAATCTTGTCCACTGAGGTTACATTCACTGACCCCAGCCTGAGCTTTGCACTCTTCTTTCACCAACAGGCTGGCTTCTTTTCTTGATACTCCACCAAAATACACTGGCTCTTTGACCTCAATTCCTCCTCTTTGCTCTCTATGTTTCTGACTGCTCTTCTTGGTTTCCTTTCTAAGTTCACCCTTTACTCCAGCCATTCAGTGTTGAATTTCCTTAAGGATTGGTTTGTAAACCTTCTTCTCATATTATGTCTTCTTGGCTGATGAGTTTTTCCATGTTCAATGCCACCTAGCTACTACCTATACTACATCTATGCAGTCTGGAACAGGTTTCTCCTCTGTCCTGGAACGGTTTATCAAACAGTCCTCAAAACATCTCATTTTACATATCTCAAAATTACCTTGAAGTTGATTTAGCTACAGCCAAAGTCATGCTTTTCTCCCCAGCAAACCTGGTCCTTCTCTGACATTCCCTTCTGTGAATGGCACTATCACTCATTCAGGTTTGTAACTCAAGCCTGGGGGCATCTTAGCTGTGCCCATCTCTTTCACCACGTATAGTCAGTCCATTACCTTGTCTTGACAAGGGTATCTCACACATCTCTCTATTATATCTCCATGAGCAACATCTGAATTTGTGTTGTGCTCATCTCTGTCTGGAGCGGTGTAATAGTTTTTAATTTGTCTCCACATCTACTTCTGTCTTCTTCTGATTTATCCTCACAATTGCCATAGTGAGTATTTCAAACCAGAAACCTGAACACATTGCATTCCTGCTTCAAACACATCAATGGCTTTCCAGTGTGCGTGTGTTTTTAAAGACTTCAGTTTTTAACGAAGTCTAGAGTGCCCTTCACAGAGTTGGCTTCTACCTGTCTCATACCCCACCTCCTACCCTGCTTCTCTTACACTGTCTTTCATTTGGTTCCTTGGTTTTACCACATTCCCTCATGCCATGTGGATTTACATGTGCTTCTATTTCTGTCTGCTGTGTTAGTTATCTGCCCCTTAGACTCATTGTCATATCTTACCTCAACTATTATAACTAACTAGCCATGCAGGAAAGTTTTCCTTGATCTGCTAGAATAGGTCAGATTTTATTCATTCTTATAAAACCATGAATCTCTTTTAAGCTCTTCTTTTTTTAGTACTTAAATCTGAATATCTTTATTTGCATAACATTTCTTCCCCTCTAGTACATCTGAGTTCTGTGAGGTGAGGGACTGTTTCTATTGCTTCATATCATTGCATCCTCAGCACTTACCATAATGCCTGACATGTGGTTGGAGAAAGAATAACTGAATAAATGTAGCACTGAAGCTGTGATGGGAAGGATGAGTAAGAGTTAGCTGAACAAAGATGGGAGACAAGAACGTTCTAGACAAATGGAACAGTATGTTCAAAGTCATGAAGACAAGAGAGAATTCACAGATGTTCAAGAAGAAACCATTCTTATTGAAATCAAAGAAGGGGGCATGAAGGGCAGGCAGCTGCCAAACTGTGGGTGGTTTTTTACGCCAAGGTAAGAATTGTAGACTCTGTCCTAGTGTGGACAACAGGAAGTCTTTGAAGGGTATTAAATAAATGTGAAACAGATCAGATTAACCTGGAAACCAACTGTTTCAGAAATAGTGGTAGCCAGAATTGGAGTCGTAGCATTGGGAATGAAAATTAGTTAGTAGATTTAAGAGCTATTTAGACCAGTGTCCATCAAAAATGGTAGGTAATAAGCACTTGCATGCTGAATATGGTCAGGAGAGCAAGTACTTTAGGATGTTTGCAAGCTTGTCAGTTGGTGGCCTAAATTCAACCATGGTGGGAGTATTTATACTGAAAAGTGTCAAATGCTACACATCAGGGTCCCCTTTGCTCGCCTCCAGAAGAGCTGGTTGTTAAACACTTGCCAATCACCCACTAGTTACCAGCATTTTAAAAAGCAACAACAGAAGAAAACATAACAGAAAATATTAGAAATCTGGGCATATAATGACGATGGAAATTGCTTTGTGAAACTTCTGTTCCACTTGTGTGTGTATGTGTGTGTGTGTGTCTATGCTGAGTGTGTGCTTCTGCATGCTGGTTGGGTCAGGATGCAGAAGATGTTTCATTTATTTACAGTAAGATTAGTTTGAAAGGCACTGATATAGGAAATAGAATTAAGAGAACTTGGCGATGGATTGGATTTAGGCAATGAGGGAACTGAAATGAGTTAAGAATTAATCATAGATTCCTGGCTTGATTAACTGGGTGGAGAGTACTGCCATTCCCGGAGATAGGGAATGCTGTCAGGGAGCTGGTTTGAGAGGATAGTGAGTTCAGTTTGGATATGTCGAGTCTGAGGCATCTGTAAGATATCCAAGTGGAGATATCCTGAAGGCAGTTACAGGGGTTTGGACTGCAGAGAAAGGACTGATGTGGCAATACAGATATTGGGTTCATTGGCAAAAAGATGGCGGTTGAGGCCATCAGAACAGATTAAGGCAGAGTACACAGTATGATGGAAGTAAGTCCATAAAAGAGTTCTGAAAAGGATCAGGATTTAAGGGGTAGTTTGAGGAGGATGTGGCTAAAAAGGATACCAAAAGTAAGTAAGCTAGAGACATGGAAGAAACACAGAAGCATAGTGTCTTGAAGTCAATGGACAAGTGGTTCTAGAGTAGTTATTGTTCAGTTGCTAAGTCATGTCCAATTCTTTGTGACCCCATGGACCACAGCATGCCAGGCTTCCCTGTCCTTTACTATCTCCTGGAGCTTGCTCAAATTCATGTCCATTGAGTAGGTGATGCCATCCAACTATCTCAGTCTCTGTCATCTCCTTCTCCTCTTGCCCTCAACCTTTCTCAGAAACAGGATCTTTCTAATGGGTTTTCTCTCTGCATCAGGTGGCCAAAGTATTGGAACTTCAGCATCAGTCCTTCTAATGAATATTCAGGGTTGATTTCCTTTAGGATTGATTGGGTCGATCTCCTTGCTGTCCAAGGGACTCTCAAGAGTCTTTTCCAACCCACAGTTCAAAAGCATCAATGCTTCAGCACTCAGCCCTCTTTGGAGAAGGAAATGGCAATCCACTCCACTATTCTTGCCTGAAAAACCCTGAGAGGGTCAAGAAGCAGAGATACCCACCTGAGCAGTTTAGCTCCTAGCCTGCACTCCCTGAGAGCTCTGCTCTGAAGACTAAGATACAATGGGTGGGAACAGCTGGTAATGTGCTCAGAACCAAAAAAATGACCCCACTTTGAAATCTCTGCATAAATCTTTTTTATTTTTTTTTCCCCATTGACTATAAAAGCAACTCAAGTTCAGTGCAGAAAATATGTGAGACACAGACATTTTACAAGAAGTAAGATAAATTAGTTTTGGTGAAGCTTTATCCCCTGGAGATGGAAATGCAACCCATTCCAATATTCTTGCCTGGGAAGTCCCATGGACAGAGGAGCCTGGCAGGCTACAGTCCATGGGGTCACGAAGAGCTGGACACGACTTAGAGATTGAACAACAACAACAGTAACACAAGACTGAGTCTCTTAAAAAACTCAGAAATTGAATTTTACAACTTCTCCTGAGGAGAGAAAAGCCACTGCAGGGATAAAATGATAAACACTTCCTTCAGAGGAGGTTCTGACTTACCCCTTAAGAAAGAGCCACATCAACGGGCAGTTAGCCTGCTGAATTTATGACTGCTCTGCAGGCAACGGGCATGCACCCCAAGGTGGGGTGAGACAAAGGGTGTGCGTCAGCTTTTGCCCAATGGGTTTCTGTGCCTCTCACGTGGTATCACCAACCTGATGCTTCTAAAGGACTTTTCAAGGGCAGTTTTGACCTTTGGCTCAGCTGCTGACTTTAGACCTAGCCTTCTTTTTAGACCTAACTATCTCATATGAGGGTCATTCTAAAGGCCCTTGGGATATCTCCTAAGTATTGACTGCAAGAGACTGGTTCCTGCGACATTTATGAGAATCTAGATTTCTGAAGTGTTTGGAGTTTGTGTACTCATTTATCCAACAAGGATTTCTTGAATCTCTACTGTGTGCCAGGTGGGGTGAGCAGTCATGAGGGTGCAAAGGTGTGCCCTTGAGGAGGTCAGTGTGGAATGCGTGCTGAATTTCCCACTAAAAAGGCTGTAGGTTCCAGAGAACATGACAAAGGACATTTGTTTAGGCAAGAACAGGGCTCTGAAAATGGGGCTCAAAAAACTCTCCTTGGTGATGTGTATGAGAATTCATGCATCAATTCACAGGCAAATGCCAAATGGAGGCGTCTCATTCCAGCAGCATGGAAACATCCTCTAACTCAGTGAACAGAGAGACTTTTAGATGCTAGAGATATAATTAGACAGATCTTCATTTACTGTGGGTTTAAAAGAGCATTCTTAAGAGAGCCTTTTAGGGTAAAATCAAAATTTAAGATTCATCAAAGTCTTTTCAATTTTCTCATCAGAGCTAGCCTAAATTTACAGGGTGTTTCTCTACATGGGGCTTCCCTGGTGGCTCAAGGGTAAAGAATCTGTCTGACAATGCAGAAGCTGTGGGTTCTGTGGGTTCAGTCCCTGGGTGGGGAAGATCCCCTGGAGAAGGGAATGGCAATCTACTCCAGTATTCTTGCCTGGAGAATCCCAAGGATAAAGGAGCCTGATGGGCTCCATGGGGTTGCAAGAGAGTCAGGCATGACTGAATGACTAGACAACAATGATCTCTACACGGGGCAAGCTTCATGGCTGCAGTCACACGGGGTCCTGTGCTCAGAAGGGCCTCACTGTGGGCTTAAGGCTCTGCTGTCACCACTGAAATTCATAATAATTTTTGAACAAGGAGCTGCGTGTTTTTATTTTGTTCTGGGCCCCACAAATTATATAGCAGGTCCTGTCTATGCTGTTGTGTCATCAATGTGCTTGCATGCTAAGTTGCTTCAGTGGCGTCCAACTCTTTGCCACCCTATGGACTATAGCCCGCCAGACTCCTCGTCAATGGGATTCTCCAGTCAAGAATACTGGAGTGAGTTGTCATGCCCTCCTCCAGGGCACCTTCCTGACCCAGGGATTAATTCCGCATCTCGTGCCTCCTGCACTGGCAGGCTGGTTCTTCCCCACTAGCACCATCTGGGAAGCCCTGTGTCATCTACACTGCAGATCAACAACCAGCTCATCCACATGGTAGTTAGGTCACCTTGGATATTATTGACAGTATTGCTTCCTTTAGTGATGTAGTCATCAGATAACATAAAGTTCTCAGAACAGGCAACTTTGGTTAGACAAAAAAGCAAGCAAACAAAACAAACGAGAAAGCTTTCCACTGCTTCTCTTTAGGCAGAGATGTATAATATTTTCCTGTACTTCTCACACACAAAGATGTTTTCAAGGTTACTTAGTCCCTCCACCCATCTCTAGGGAAAGAGGCAAATTGTGCGTGCCTCCGAAAATGAATTCCTGTAATGAGGTAATGAGAGGGTGTGCTTTCTTCCTGATTTTAAATGACAAATATCAGAGTAACTTATCCACAAAAGCAGGCCAATAATCTACTTCAGAATATTCCTCCCACACACAGGTCCTGACACACATGTAAACTGGTTTCAAATGACTGGCTTCCTCTGGGTCCCACACTGCATAGCCTATCTGGTCTTATGCTGATGTTTCCTTGAGGAGAATTCAACGTGAATTTCTCTTAATGAAATTCATGAGTGGTTTTGCTTAAGTTTAATCATTTGGACCTTCTCAAAGCAGCAAGGTGCCAAGTTGACACGTTTCTGAACACGGTAGGGAACATGTGTTTTTTTTCTGGAGGGAGGCGGGGAGTGTGGTCAGGAAGGGATTGTTGTAGCCCAAGCAATCATCAGAATTGGCTGTGGGAGTGAGAAACTTGTGCATTTAAACTGCTGCCTCTGGAAAAGGAGGAGGAAGAACATCCTAAATCCCACAACCAAAAAGCATAGGTTTCCAGGTTTTGCAGAGGTGCGCTCTAGTGTCTCTCTAGGACATTTCATCCATCTCCATTTACTAGATTCTTGTCTTTAGGATTACAGACAATGTTCGGGTTATCCCTGTCATGATTACGTCTTCTTTAATCCCATGACCTCCTTGGACTGCCAGTCTCTCTAACTGCCAACTTTCTTTAATAAACAGCAACACTTCCAGACATTTCTTTTTCCCTAAAGAATATCTTTTTACATTTCTTCTATGTCAGGTTTGCAGACAATGAATTCCCTTAATTTTTTTTTTTTTGGTCTGAGAAAATTTTTATTCTTCCTTTATGTTTGAAGGATAATTTTGCTGGATAAAGAATTCTAGGTTGATGGTTTTTCCTTCCAACAGTTTGTAAACTAAAGTAACTCTAAATGAAGCAACAGAAACCATAGATAGGACATCCCTGGTGTTCCAGTGGTTAAATTCACCAGCCAATGCAGGGGACACAGGTTCAATCCCTGGTCTGGGAAGATGCCACATGCCTCGGAGCAACTAAACCTGTGCACCATATCGACTAGAGCACATGAGTCTGTGCTCTACAGTCCCAGAGCCACATCTACTGAGCCCATGCAACTAGAAGCAGTGAGCTGCAACAAAGGAAGCCACTGCCACGGGAAGCCCAAGCACCACAACTAGAGAGCGGCCCCTGCTCTTTGCAGCCGGAGAAAGTCTATGCGCAGCAATGAAGACCCAGTACAGTAAAAAATAAATAAATTTGAAAAAGAAACTATAGAACACTGACCTCAAAATTTCTTCTATTATAAGACCTTAATTGCCTGCCCCACCTGCTTCTTCATCTGGTATTCAGTGAGTTCCCCAGTTTCCAGTCCTGCTGACTTTGACTCTCTCCCTTGAACTCACTCTAGTCTGTCCATTGGGAAAGCCCACATCTCTTCTATCATCCATCCAACTTTAAAGGTCAAAAGATGCCTCCTAACAATTTTAAGCTGGAAATCTTCAGTCCTTGACTGAGTTTAAACTTCTTCTATCTTGATCCTGGGTCCTTTCCATTTATGTCTTACCAACCACACTCTTATTTCCTAGTAATTCCTGCTCTCCATCTATCTCACTGAAATTTTCTCTTTAAAGTATTTTAAAATATATTTAATATACAACATAATTTTAATTCCTCCATGTATGTTACATTTACATAAGCCATTTATGAAGAAGACGAGAACTACAAGGCAAAGTCTTAAAATGCACTGTGGAGACTTCATGGACTAAAGCAGATAAAATTGAAGCACTGAAGTCTTACCAGTTCAAATATGTTTTTGGATCTCCTAGCCTCTGGGAAGGAGAAAAGTAAATTAAATTAAAAGTTACAGTTTTTACTCTCTCCTGAGTGAGTGGCAGAAATGATGTTTGAGAAGGACTGAATAGAAAAATGCAAAAAAGCAAAATGGCTGTCTAGGGAGGCCTTACAAATAGCTGTGAAAAGAAGAGAAGCAANGGGGATGACAGAGGATGAGATGGCTGGATGGCATCACTGACTCAATGAATGTGAGTCTGGGTGAACTGCGGGAGTTGGTGATGGACAGGGAGGCCTGGCGTGCTGTGATTCATGGGGTCGCAAAGAGTCGGACACGACTGAGCAACTGAACTGAACTGAACTGAATAGAAAAATAATGGTAAGGCATAGTATATTCTCCTTGAATGACTGAGGACCAGTCGACTTCTCTGGGTGTCTCTGTTAGAACAAGCCAGGCTGCCTCACAGAGCTCCCTTGCTGCTGTGAGCTCCAATAACTGATTCACAACCAATGGGAATGACACTTCCCAGTAACAGCTATTTTTCAACAACAGAGACAATGGGAAAATCCAGATGTTGAGTCCCTATGAAGATGAATACCTACACAAATGCAGCAAAAATCTGAAAGCAATTTTCTTTCCTCAGTGTTATGTTTTATATGTTAAAAGTTAATTTTTTCATGTTTATTCCAATTTGCAACACAACATTTTCATGGTAGAGTCAACTTAATAGGGTAGCAGTACAGATATATGTCAGTGCAGTATACTTTTTAATGAAAAAGTTGGAGGAATTAAAAGATAATTGCTTTAAAAAAAAGTTAATTTTTTTTCTTCACTAGTTTCACACTGCACTCTTTTTAGGTACAATCACGAAGTTGTTTTTTGTAAGATTCAGTCACGACTATCCTAGTCATCACCTAAGCTCTATTTGTCTCTAGAGCAATGATATGTGGCCACTGAAGGTCATTAATAGGGCAAAGTCCCACTTCTTGGACAGTTCCTTAAAAGAAACCCTGAGTGGATGGCATGTCCTCCTTGGGTATCACACCCAAAGACCAGCTTCCTGCTCTGCCGGTATTATCAATATTCTATTTCTTTTCACTAAGCAGTGACACAGTGAGTTTCTGGTTACTGTCTTTATTACAAATGGGAATAACAAAAGAAGGACTGCTACCATGGAAACCCACCTGATGGCCTTTGTGGTGAGCTCCTTGCTACTTGAATACAAGCAAACGCCACACAATAAAGGGCTGATCAACATTAGGCATAGAGCGTCTATGCAAGAGCACTGATTATTAACTTTAATGAATGCCTTGAACATTGCAATCCAAGGCAGCATTATTCTTGTCCAACCTCATTATTAGAAAAGCACAGGGGAACTTGCATTAAGATATACTTTGGATCGCAAAGCAAGAGTCAATTTAAGGCCATCTCCCATTATTTGTCTCTTGTAAAAACAAGCTACATAGTTTAAAGATGCAAGCACTCAGAAATAAACTATTAAAAGCAAACTAAGAAGCTGGATTGTTGCCAGCTATATTTCAATAGATCAATCTCACTTAATTTGTATGTGTCAGATATTGCTTCCTCTACGCAGTGCCTTCCTCAAAGGAAATTAATTCAAAGGCTCTGAGCATACAGTGTTTTAAATGCAGCTATAATTTATATGGGTAGATAATTTATTTTTAAAGTTCAAGATTTCTTTCTAGTTCGTATTTATTATTTTTGGGTGTACTGGGTCTTTTTTTGCTTCATGCAGGCTTTCTCTAGTTGCAGCAAGTGGGGGCTACTCTCTAGCTGTGATGCATGGAAGTCTCGTTGTTGTGGCTTCTCTTGTAGCGGAGCACAAGTTTTAAGTGAGTGGGCTTTAGTAACTATAGCATGCAGGCCCTAGAGCTTGGGCTCAGTAGTTGTCACACGTGCCCAGCCGCCCCGAGGCCTGTAGAATTCTCCCAGAACAGGGATCGAACCTGCGTCACCCACACTGGCAGGTGGACTGCCAACCACTGGACAACCAGGGAAATCCTTGGGTAGATATTTTAAAGATGAGTTTATTTGGCTAAGTTCAGGGAACTCCTATTAACTCAATATGCTAGTAAAATTTTTTATTTTCCATTACTAAAAAAAAAAATTAATATCTTGGCGGGAGTATACGTAGTGAAGGGCTTCCCAGGTGGCACAGTGCTAAAGAATCCGCCTGCCAATGCAGAAGATGCAAGAGACACAGGTTTGATCCCTGGGTTGGGAAGATCTCCCAGAGTAGGAAATGGCAACCCACTTCAGTATTCTTGCCTGGAGAATTCCATGGACAAAGAAGCCTAGTGGGCTACAGTCCAGGGCTCAGAAAGAGTTGGACATGACTAAGTGACCGTGTGTGAGCATAATAGTGAAAGTTTAACTAAGTTAACCAAAGGAATACAAAATTTGAGTTAACAGAATTGATGGTCGTTGTGGGGGAGCATATCACTAGCAGTTTTCTTTTTCTAGTTTTTATTTGGCCGCACTGCACAGCTTGCCCGACCTTAGGTCCTCTACCAGGGACCTCCTGGGCCTCCGGCAGTGAAAGCATTGAGTCCTAACCACTAGATCACCAGGGAATTCCCAGTTTTCTTTCTTTTGAAAAAACCACTTCACTCGCTCCAATGTCAATTAAGAGTATAGTACTCTAATGCTCGATTACATTTGAAATCCCAGCTAGTTTCCTATTCTTTTTACCTGTTTCCACCAGAGAGAATAGCTTCTTGCCACTTTTGATTTATATTCTAGAAACCTTTATTCAAAAATGGAATACCAAATGTGGACAGAAAGAAAATGGGAGAATCAATGGATTGATACTATTAAATCCTAATACTATTGATACTTAGTTTGCTTTTAATACTGCTAGAAAATTTATTTTCAGCTTTGATGAAAGGCTGGTTCAGAAACAGAAATAAATATTCATCACTCTAGTTCTCACTTATTAAGAGTGTGAAAATTTATCACCGAGGAATTGCAACCACGAATGTGTTGGAAAGACAGGCACATTACTATCCTGCTCAGATTCTCGGCCTCTTTGACCCTCATGGGTTCACGGTTTTGCACGTATGCATCACTCATTCACTCATTTATTCCTTCAAAAGGTACTGAGCCCTGATTAGGCACATGTGTTGTCTCAGGCACTGGGGAATCACATGGAGAACGTCCTAGTAGTTACTGCCCATCAGCTTGGCAGGGATGGAGGGAAGGGGCTTCAGAGCAGCACAATGAATGCTTTGATGGGTGACTGGGGGATGCTATGGGAGAACTGGAAAGGGCTGGAAAGTGGCACCATCAGCCACCTAGAGTATCAGGGATGGCTTCCTGGAGGAAGTGATGTCTGATCTGAGACTCAAAGGTATAGTTTTATATCAATATTGTATCTTCTGAATTTTATAACATTGTAATCTGTTTATTAAAAAGTTTTTAAAAAGATAGAATGGATGAGCGAGTAAAGCCTGGAAGAAAATGGTCCCCAGGGAGAGAATGCTGTGAATGCCAGAGGTGAGAGAGACCAAGGGAGGTTCACGGAACTACAAAAGATTAGTAGAGCTGGTGTGTGCGGTTCCAGAGAAGAGGCAGAACTCATGTTCAAAGGGTTTGTAGGCCATAAGATTACATGCCCACGCAGAATTATTTTTGGTCTCAAAGGGGCCCTCTCTGTGGCCTGATATCTTTCAACTTCTCTGTTACCTCTTTTCCCTTTAACTATGTATACATTATACCTTTAAACTTCCATCTTCAGGCCCAAAAGTGGAAACAATCCAAAGACGTCCATCAATTGACGCCTGGAGAAATGAACTGTGGTATATCCAGACAATGACATGTTATTTGGCAATAGAAATTGCTGAAGTATCAATTCATACTAAAGTATGGATGAACCCTGAAATCATGATGGTAAGTGAAAGAAGCCAGAATAAAAGCCTGTATGATCCTGTTTACATGAAATAACAACAACAGGCAATGCATATCGACGGAGAATGGATGAGCCCCTTCCAGGGGCTGGGGGGGGGAGTGACTGCTTGAAGGTGCAGGGATTCTTTTAGGGGGGGTGATAAAAATGTTCTGGAATTAGGATAATGCTTGAACAACTTTGTGTATATTTTTAAAACCACTGAATTGTACACTTTAAAAGGATGAATGCTATGATATACAAGTTATATCTCTCTTAAAAAAAAACAAGGTAGAGGTATAGATGAAACAAGTTTGGCAATATACTGTTAACTGTTGGTGCTAAGTGAGGGATAAGGGGGTATATGCTGTTGCTTAGTCGCCAAGTTGTGTCCTACTCTTTTTTTGACCCCATGGACTGTAGCCCACCCCATTCTTCCCCCAGGCTCCTCTGTCCATGGGATTTCCCAGGCAAGAATACTTGAATGCGTTGCCATTTCTTTCTCTAGGGGAATCATCCTGACTCAGGGATTGAACCCAATTTCCTGCACGGCAGGAGGATTCTTTACCACTGTGCCACGAGGGAAGCCCCCACATACTATATTAGTCTTTCTTAAAAAAACCAAAAACAAAAAACCCTTTCCATGTCACCCATCTTCCTCCTTGCAGTTAGGCAATTTTATGCCACAAAGAAAACAGAAACCAAGGGCTAACTTAGCTGGTGGTCACCAAACCTTAACATTTGCTTACAGCCTTTCCTCATTCATTCATTTCTGAGTTTGATAAATGCTTTGTGCAAACATCCTGCTAGGAGGTAGAGATACGGAAATTAACAGAAGAGGACTAGCTCCCACCCTGAGGATATCCCCATTAGGAAGGAAAGCCAGACATGTAAGGAGGTATTCCAAATAAGCACGAAGCAGGAAGAACGAGAGCAGATCTAGAGTATATGGGATCAGGGAAGGCCTCTTGGAAGAAGTAATGTTTAAGATTAAAAAAATTGGGGGTAGAAGTTCAGTAGGCATCTATGTTTAGTTTACTTTAGTATACCTGGTTGGAGATGTCGTACAACCAAGGGAGGCAAGGGGTAATGTGTCTATGGAAGGGAGCTGGCCTGATCTGATGGTTCATCAGCCAACTGACAATTTCTCTTGAGCTGCTCATCCCTCCGAGGCCTGATCAGATCTAAACAGAGCCTTAATGACAATTTCTGGATGTCTCTAGAGGCTGGCAAGAATTTATGAATGAACTGTGACTTCTTTCTCGCAGTCTTCCATTACAGCTAAGAACCAGAGCTAATTCCATCCTTCAGACTCCATTTTCTTTCGTATCCAATGTTTTTCCAGCAGAATATCACGGGGCTGAATTATTCACTCTAGTCGCAAAACGATTTGTATTTGTACCTGCAAATTTATGCGTTGTTTTAATTTACGTAAGATTTTTGTACGTAATTCTCAGCTTTTAAGGATGACTTAGACATCCTGTTTTTCTGCTCTCAGGTGAGAATATCATGGCCCAAGGATACATCATGGCTGAAGGAAAAATAAAAGTGCGACCAAAAAAGAAAAAAAAAAATCCCCCCCAAATTGGAAACAAAAACAAACTACTGAAGAGTTTTAAACAGGAGGATTGGCAGGATCAGATTTGCATTTTAAAATAATCTCTGGCCAAGAAGCAGAAAGTGCACAAGGAGGCAGCTGCAGAAAGCTTGTTCAGAAGACTTGAGAGTTAGGGAGTGAGGAGCTGAATGGGGCTGCCAAGAAGGCAGAGAAGGAGAAGCCGAAGACAGCCTGGCATCTTAGGAAACTGACAAATCGACTGATCAGACAACCAACCAACCAAACAAAAATCCAACAGAGAAAACAATGTTGCGGAGAGGCAAAATAAAAGCAGTTTTGGCAGGGAGAGGAGAGGTAGTAATTGGAGCTGGGAAAATGTCAATAGTTCCAGGTGCACTGACCTCTCATGGCCTGACTGTGATTTGCTCTTTCTTGCCTCCAGGCTGTCTCCTTGCTCTTCAGGGGACTCCCTTACTTGGGACCTTCTCATGGCTAATTTTTATTCACCCTTCTCAAGGGCCAGCTTACTTGCCACTTCTTCAGGGAAGCCTTCCATGAACCTGTAAGTTTGGGATAGGGTATGTTCCTGTGAGGGCTTCCCAGGTGGTCCAAGTGGTAAAGAACTCTCCTGCCAATGCGGGAGACACAAGAAGTGTGGTTTTGATCCCTGGGTTGGGAAGATCCCCTCGAGGAGGAAATGGCAAGCCACCCCAGTATTCTTGCCTGGAGAATCCCATGGACAGAGGAGCCTGGTCTCTGGTGGGCTATGGTCCATAGGATCACAAAGAGTCAGACACGACAGAAGTGACTTAGCACACATCCACGCAGGCATGTTCCTCTGGTCTGTGACAGCCTCCTGTATTTCTCCTATGAGAGCCCTTGTGAACTGTAGGGCAACTGCTTTTTTAAAGAATTTTTTTTTTTTTAACCAGAACTATTTCTTAGAAATCTTGATTGAATTTGTTACAATATTGCTTCTGTTGTTTATGTTCTGGTTTTTTGGCTGAGAGGTGTGTGGGATTTTAACTCCCTAACCAGAGAGTGAACCTGAACTCCCTGCATTGGAAGGCGAAGTCTGAACCACTGGACCACCAGGGAAGTCCCAGGTAATTGCTTTTTAATTTTCCTCTATCCTCTAACAAACCATAAACCCCTGAAGGCAGAGCTGAGATTTATACACTGCTCACCTCCTACACTTAACACCGTGCCTGACACATGGGAGGGAAATACTTGTCTGTGAGAGCTAAGAAGCTTCATCCCAAATCAACATGGACCTGATGCTTTCAGAATAGAGGAGAAGTAAAATATGATCATAATAACCAAGATAGTTCCTTCTCTTACTTTGAAAATTATTAAGGAAATAGGTCTACCTTAATGTATAAAGACAGTTTGCTGCTGCTAAGTTGCTTCAGTCGTGTCCAACTCTGCGCGACCCCATAGACGGCAGTCCACCAGGCTCCCCTGTCCCTGGGATTCTCCAGGCAAGAACACTGGAGTGGGTTGCCATTTCCTTCTCCAATGCATGAAAGTGAAAAGTGGAAGTGAAGTCGCTCAGTCATGTCTGACCCTCCGCAACCCCATGGACTGCAGCCTACCAGGCTCCTCCACCCATGGGATTTTCTAGGCAAGAGTACTGGAGTGGGGTGTCACTGCCTTCTCCAAAGATACAGTTTAGAACAGCTGTTTTCAGCAAATTTGGAAAACTCAGCAGTGGCCACAGGACTAGAAAAGGACAGTTTTCACTACAATCCCAAAGAAGGGCAATGCCAAAGAATGTTCAAATCACCACACAATTGCACTCATTTCACATGCTAACAAGATAATGCTCAGTCCTTCAAGCTAGGCTTCAACAGTACGTGAACCAAGAACTTCCAGACGTACAAGTTGGATTCAGGAAATGCAGAGGAACCAGAGATCAAATTGCCAACATCCACTGGATCATCGAAAAGCAAGGGATTTCTAGAAAAACATCTACTTCTGCTTCATTGACTATGTTAAAGCCTTTGATTGTGTGGTTCATAACAAAGAAAACTTTTAGAGAGCTGGAAGTACCAGATCACCTTACTTGCCTCCTGAGAAATTTGTATGCAGGTAAGGAAGCAACAGTTAGAACCAGATATGGAAAAACAGACTGGTTCCAAATTGGGAAAGGAGTACATCAAGGCTGTATACTGTCACCCTGCTTATTTAACTTATATGCAGAATATATCATGAGAAATGCTGGGCTGGATGAAGCTCAAGCTGGAATCAAGGCTGCCAGGAGAAATATCAATAACCTCAGATATGCAGATGACACCACTCTTATGGCAGAAAGCAAAGAGGAACTAAAGAGATTCTTGATGAAGGTGAAAGAGCAGAGTGAAAAAGCTGAGTTAAAATTCAACAGTCAAATGAAAGCTTTGAAGCTGAAAGGAACGTATTATCCTTGACAATTGGTGTGAAGATCACCATGGCTAGAGGTAAGCAAAGGTGAAAGAGAAGGAGGATGAAGACACAGAGGTCGGTGGAATCAAACGATGTAGGTCCCCTAGGCCATGTAAAGGAATTTTGTAATTTATCCCTAGACACAATGGGAAGTCATCCATATTCTCTGAGCAATTGAGTGGCGTGATCATATGTGGTTTTATAAAAGAACTGAGGGATCCTATATACAGACGAGTTAGCGGTGAAGAAATGCCAGCTCTTTGCAGTAGCTCAGGAGAGAGATAACTGCAGCTTGGACCGTGATGTTGGCAATGGAGAGGGATCAAAGTGTAAGTATTCTAAATGCACTTTGGAGGCACAGAAGCCAAAAACTGGTCGATGATTCTTTGTAGTTGGTCCAAGAGAGATGGGCTGAGGAGGTTTCATAGTTCGGGGGTATGAAACACTGAGTGGGTGGCAACGCTTAGGGGATAGACTTGGGGGTGTGACTGGGACAGCACATGAATTAGGTTTGCAGCTGCTAAAGGGGAGAGGATTGTGAGCAAACATCGAGAGAGAGCTCTGAGCTGGAGATCTGAGACAGTGGATGCAAAAATGGTGTGTGAGATAAGTTGTTTCAGTCGTTTCAGGCTTCCCTGGTGGCTCAGATCGTAAAGAATCTGCCTGCAATGCAGGAGACCCAGATTCAATCCTGGGTCAGGAAGATCCTCTGAGAAAGGAATGGCAACCCAGTCCATTATTCTTGCCTGGAGAATCCCATGGACAAAGGTCCTGGTGAGCTATGGTCCATGGGGTTGCCAAGAGCCAGACATGATTAAGTGACTAACACTAACTAACTATGTTCACTAACAATGGGTTTACCTATTGATAAGAGATGGTTTTTTAAAAAAGAGAGAGAGACCAGGACTTCTCTAGTGGTACAGTGGTTAAGAATTCTGCTTGCAATGCAGGGGACACAGGTTCAATTCCTGGTTGGAGAGCTAGATCCCACATGCCTCAGAGCAAGTAAGCCTGCGTGTTGCAACTACAGAGCCAGGACACCCTGCACACTGCAACTAGAGAGTCCTTGTGCCTCAACAAAAGATCCTGTGTCCCATAACTAAGACCCGAGGCAGCCAAATAAATAAATATTTTTAAAAAGGAGGACCTCCATTACAAATTCAGTTCAGTTCAGTTCAGTCGCTCAGTCGTGTCCGACTCTTTGCGACCCCATGAATTGCAGCACACCAGGCCTCCCTGTCCAACACCAACTCCTGGAGTTCACTCAGACTCATATCCATCGAGTCAGTGATGCCATCCAGCCATCTCATCCTCTGTCGTCCCCTTCTCCTCCTGCCCCCAATCCTTCCCAGCATCAGAGTCTTTTCCAATGAGTCAACTCTTCCCATGAGGTGGCCAGAGTACTGGAGTTTCAGCTTTAGCATCATTCTTTCCAAAGAAATCCCAGGGCTGATCTCCTTCAGAATGGACTGGTTGGATCTCCTTACAGTCCAAGGGACTCTCAAGAGTCTTCTCCAACACCACAGTTCAAAAACATCAATTCTTCGGCGCTCAGCCTTCTTCACAGTCCAACTCACACATCCACACATGACCACTGGAAAAACCATAACCTTGACTAGATGGACTTTAGTTGGCAAAGTAATATCTCTGCTTTTGAATATGCTACCATTACAAGAGTAGATCTCAAGTTAGGTATTCTTGCCATGAAAAAAAAATTAAATAATAAATAAAAAGAGAAGAAGACCTGAGTTTCAAAGGACTCCAGCACTGGGTAGAGTGGGAAGAGCCAGTCAGTGATGCTGACAGAGCAGGGAGGAAATTAGGGTGGTTGTCACATCAGCTAAGTCAGGGAGGAGAGTGATTCAGGAAGTGGGGGGATATTTTAGTATCAGAACTGCTGACATGTCAGCTGAAAAGAGGTCTATAAAGCATCCAGTGGATTTATCAAAATAGAAGTTCTTGGTGACATGTGCAAAGGTTTAACCAAAGTAATGAAGCTTAAGTCACACTGGAGTGGCTTACAATCTCATTCACAGAGTATCAGTTCAGTTCAGTTCAGTTGCTCAGTCGTGTCTGACTCTACTCTGTGTCAGATACTGAGTGGCTTCACATGTACTAAAAATTAATCTTCCTTTAGTCCACAGCAACCTTATGAGGTAGGTACTCTTATACCATTCTACAGATGAGGACATGAAGACACAGGGAGGTCATATGACTTGCTCAAGGTCATATGAGAGAAGTGGGATCCAGGCTCAGGCAGCCTGCCTCAAAAAATCCATTCTCCTGACGGTTTCCCTGTCCTGTCTGCTACATGTGTAAATGGGGGTAGAGACAGTGTAGACAACTCTTTGGTTGGATAGCTTAACTGACTCAATGGACATGAACTGGGGCAAACTCCAGGAGATGGTGAGGGATGGGGGCCTGGCATGCTGCAGTCCCTGGGGTCGCCGAGAACTGGACACAACTTGGTAACTGAACAACAACAACAACAATACAACTCTTTGGAGAAACTCAGCTGTGAGTAGGGAGGTAGTTCAGTTCAGTTCAGTCGCTCAGTCGTGTCTGACTCTTTGCGATNTGGGGTATCTCTTCACGGCTGCTCCAGCAAAATGCACCCGCTGCTCCTTACCTTGGATGAGGGGTATCTCCACACCACCACCCTTCCTGACCTTCAATGTGGGATAGCTCTTCTAGGCCTTCCTGCGCCTGCACAGCCACAGCTCCGTGGACGTTGGGTTGTTCCTCCCAGCCGCCACCCCTGGCCTTAGGCACTGCCTCTGGTCCTAGGCGTAGGGTGGTTCCTCCCAGCCGCTGCCCCTGGGCTCGGACGCTGGGTGGCTCCTCCTGGCCGTCACCCTTGGTCTCGAGCATTCTGTAAATTCATGAAGTCATAAATACCATTTATATCTTCCTAAAACATGTGCTTTCTTATAGAAATTTTCTCAGTGTGGCACTAAGTATATTTACCAGTAGTCCTAAATATCTTCATTTTCTCTGTAAAAAGAACCCTATGTTCAGTAATCAGTGTTTCAGTATCTTATTTTATTTGGGAATAATCTAGATATTCAGTAAATTTTCATTTGACTTAATTTAGCAAGATCCTAAAGTTTCAAGTCACCGAAAAGTTTTGGAGAAACTATTTTTAAGTAGACATACCATAAAGCATAATTATTCTTTTTAAAGATGTCCTCTAAAAACTCTTATCCAATTTACATTTATTTAATTACTTAGGAAAATATCACAAGAAGTTATTTTTGTTAGTGATGAATTTTGTCACAGAGATATGATGACCTTGGAGTAAATCTAGGTATGAATGAGGCAGGAGGCAGATGCCCCTCCCCCCGCCCAGGGTAAGGCGATTAGAGATTCATCCCCTATGGAATTATGAAAGTCAGACTGATTTCGCTTGTTTCATTGACTCCAATGTAGTTTGACACAAATATGAATTACCTTGGCATCTGCTGAAACACAAACGATAACATCCTTAAAGACTGAAGACAAAAAACAGGTTGGGGGCGTCCCTGGTGGTACGGTGGCTAAGAATCCACCTGCCAAGAGTTCCGTGTGCCCATGAAAGATGAGTGGTTACAAAATAATATTCACTTCATAACTGGGGAAGATTCCACATGCCACTGAGCAACAGCCCCTGCTCTGGAGCCTGTGCTCCTAAACAAGAGAAGCCACTGCAGTGAGCAGCCTGTGCGTCTCAAGGAAGAGTAGCCTCTGCTCATCGCAGCTAGAGAAAGCCCACTTGCAGCAATGAAGACCAAGAGAGCAGCCCAAATGTGGCTGATTAGCGAAAGTCACTTGGTTGAAATGACTGCTCCAAGAAGCTACTTGAGTTACTTTTGACTACTAATAATCTTTAGAAAACAAAAATATCTATTTTTCAGTAAAAATTTTCATTTGGGGGGACTTCCTTGGTGGCCCAGTGGTATGAATCTGAAATGTACAGTTTTTAAAATTATGTGAAAAAGAAGTCTTCCATGAAGAACCCAAGTTATAAAAATTCACATTTTTATAAGGTTTATTTTGAACATGTTGTTTTAACTGAATGGTATTTGTGGGAGAGGCTGTTGGAGGGATTGGAGATTACAAAGTGAATATTATTTTGTAACCATTCATCTTTAACTTTGGGGGAAAATGTTTACCATGTGACAAAAACAAATTAAGATTATCACTCTTATGTTGGACTTCCCAGGTGGCTCAAGTGCTGAAGAATCCACATACCGATGTAGGAGATGCAAGACTCGGGCTCTATCCCTAAACCGGGAAGATCCCAGAGTAGGAAATGGCAACCTGGCAGATTCCGTGGACAGAGGAGTCTGACAGGCTACAGTCCACGGGGTTATAGTCAGACATGACTGAGCAACTAAGCACATGGCACACACGTGCACACGCATGCGCGCGCACACACACACATACAAACACACACACACACGTCTTCTGTTACTAATGATATCCTAGATTTGAGAACAAGGTCTTCCCCCCCCCCCACCAGAACAATGTGTACTTTAATCAAAACTTCCAAGCTACTAGTTCAGCTTAAGGAAAAAAATCACATAACCCAACCAGCAAAGTCCTTAGCAAACCATTTACATATTAATTTTTCAAACATACATTTGACCCTTGAACAAAGCATTGGTTAGGGGCACCATTTCCTCAAAAATCCTCATATAATTAATTTTAGAGTCAGTCTTCTGTATCTGTCTGTACTTTCACACTTGAGGATTCAGCCAACTGTGGATCATGTAGTATGTATTTACTGAAGACAAGACAACCCCCGCCCCCTGCAGCTAAACCCGTTTTGTTAAAGGGTCAACTGTGTATTGCTCGCTGGGAACCCTCTAATTTCTGAATTCTGGAAGAGCCATTGTCACAGACTACAGACTTTTCCCAGACTTTTTGCACAAACTCCCCTCTTATGGGACTTCCACAAATTTCTATGAATGCTTGGCATTCAGGGCACTGTCACCCCATAGAACAATGTACCACAGGAAGATGAAGCCTGGGTGATTAGCTTAGCAGCAGATCAAGGTAGGCAGGTAAACTTGACCTGAGGTTAACGATCTGAATACAGATCCCCTCATGCTATTCAAGTTGTGGACTTGAAGACTTAAAGTCTTCATGTTGCCACAAGAGGAATGCACAGCCTAGTGACTTCCTGGTGCACTCCTCACTCTGCTNGTGATTAGCTTAGCAGCAGATCAAGGTAGGCAGGTAAACTTAACCTGAGGTTAACGACCTGAATACAGATCCCCTCATGCTATTCAAGTTGTGGACTTGAAGACTTAAAGTCTTCATGTTGCCACAAGAGGAATGCACAGCCTAGTGACTTTCTGGTGCACTCCTCACTCTGCTGGCTTCCTCCCCATTTTTAAGACACCAACTTAAGCCATTTGCCAGGCTGAATTAATCAAACACAGATGCCCTAATTCCTCGCCCCCACCCCTAAGCCATGCAAACTGGGGAGACCAAAGACAGAAATAAGATGTACACAACCCCCACTCCATCTGGCAACATATAGTCAACATGCTACATAAAGCATAATTTCCATTTTATTGTCTTTTCAGAGAAACCAGTATTTCTGCAGTCTTTAAGGACTTGGATCCTTACATGGGCTTTGGTGGAGGACGTGGGGGCAGCACTCACAGNGATGTACACAACCCCTACTCCATCTGGCAACATATAGTCAACATGCTACATAAAGCATAATTTCCATTTTATTGTCTTTTCAGAGAAACCAGTATTTCTGCAGTCTTTAAGGACTTGGATCCTTACATGGGCTTTGGTGGAGGACGTGGGGGCAGCACTCACAGGTCTAAATCGGGGTGGAGGTGTTCGGTCCTTCCCGGCTTCCCGAGAGCAATTCCTGACAACCTTGCTGTGAATGGCACAACTCACGCAGCAATGTAGTTTCACATACAGCTTGGGAAGCACATAGGCATCGAAAACACTAGCTTCAGAAATGTCCCTGACAGCTGCGGCCTCTACAGTGTTCCGAGTGACTAACTTCTTAATGGCCTTATCCTTGGGCACACATTGGGCACAGTTGGTGCAGCGAATAGGCTGCACGTGGCCTCAGCCCTTTTTGGCACGACCGTGGCTCCTTCTTTTCTCGGTCATCTTGGAAGCAGGGAGGCAAGAGAGCGAGAACAAGGTCTTTAATGGGAGAAGGAAGTTCTTGAAGTACTATTTGTAATATCTTCTTGTTCTTTGTTTAATTAATCACTCAAGGGATTATCAAGTACAAATTGGCACTTGGCAAGGACATTAGCCATCTGCCTCTGCAGAGTGAATCCTATGCTGCTGCGGCTGTCAACCGCTGACACGCTTTGAAATGAGCTCAGTGCGGAGAATGAGGCACTCTATGCTCCAGGGAAGCTGGTGGAACAAATCTTTACATAGTTTGATGTTTTCAGGAGCTCATTTGATTATCCCAATCTTTGCATCTCCTCATATCTAGAAAAGCACTGGATCTCTTCATGGTGACGTCAGCTCCTTGTGACTAGCAGAAAACCTTTTCTAAAATAAGTGCTTGATTACACTGAACTCCCCTTTCACCAAAATCATATATATTGACCTTCTCCCACTACCTCTTTGGAACTACTATAGTTTCTCAGAGCTATGTGGGATGCAGTCCTCCCGGGTTGCAGACCTCATTTTGCCCCAAATAAAACTGAACTCACAATTCTCACATTGTGCATCTTTTTCGGTCAGCAGGATCATCTTCTGTCCAGTCTTCTTATTTTGACTAACCAAACACTTTACATCCAAAATTTTATACTTTACCAAAAGACTGTGCTGATCCTCTGGAATTTTACCAAAATTTTTGCACTTACTTTTATGCCAATTAAATAGAAGTCTTTTACAAATTAGTTCTGGTAATACTGTTCAGAGATAGAAAAAAAA
>SJYA01001450.1:909612-932716 GCA_006410615.1 Neotragus moschatus | reverse complement strand
AGAAGGCTGAGCGCTGAAGAATTGATGCTTTTGAACTGTGGTATTGGAGAAGACTCTTGAGAGTCCCTTGGACTAGAAGGAGATCCAACCAGTCCATTCTGAAGGAGATCGGCCCTGGGATTTCTTTGGAAGGAATGACGGTGAAACTGAAGCTCCAGTACTTTGGCCACCTCATGGGAAGAGTTGACTCATTGGAAAAGACTCTGATGCTGGGAGGGATTGGGGGCAGGAGGAGAAGGGGACGACAGAGGATGAGATGGCTGGATGGCATCACTGACTCGACGGGTGTGAGTCTGAGTGAACTCTGGCAGTTGGTGATGGACAGGGAGGCCTGGCGTGCTGCAATTCATGGGGTGTCAAAGAGTTGGACATGACTGAACGACTGAACTGTACTGCTTTGTGGAGAAGACACTTAAATTTTTGAGTTTTAAAAGGTCTCTTTTTTCAGTTTTAAGAATTATCTCTCTTATTTTAAGAAGCCTTTATTTACTTGACTCTGCCATACGCCGGCAGGACCTTCAGTTTAGTCGCAGCGTGTGGGATCTAGTTCTCTGACTAAGGATGGAACCTGGACTCCCTGCCTTGGAAGCACAGAGTCTTAACCACGGGACCACCAGGGAAGTCCTGGAATGATCCCTTACGTAAAAGTTCCTTGAAAAGAGCAGGTAGAACATTTATGTCCCAAAGGCACCTGAAGAGGAATGCAAGCTCCCCTTTAGGATTCTTATGGAGTCCAAGCTCACTCCGCTTGCCACAATAGGCCAACGAATCCGAGAGACACAGTGTTGAGGTAACGAATAGGACTTTATTCAGAAAGCTGGCTGACCAAGAAGACAGCAGACTAAAATCTCAAAATAACCATCCTGTCAGGCTCTGGATGCCAGGTTTGTTTATGAATTAGAAGCTGGGGCGGGGAGATGAGGAAACAAAGTTAAAAAGGCCATTAGTCTTGCAAATATCTCCTACTGTTAGTCATTCAGTTATGTCTGACTCCCTGGGACCCTGTGGGCTGCAGCCTGCCCGGCTCCTCTGTCCATGGAATTCTCCAGGCAAGAACACTGGAGTGGATAGCTATTCCGTTCTCCAGGGGATCTTAACCCAGAAATCGAGCTGGGGCCTCCTGCATTGGAGGGGGCTTCTTTACCAGCTAAGTACCAGGGAAGCCCTGGTAAAGAATACCAGGGTCAGGGTTAAGTCAGAGTCAGACCTAGCATGGAAAAGTCAGTACTGACTCTTCCATCTTACAGGACTTCTGTTCCCTTAGAGTCAGAATTTTGAGGGAGGCGGGGGAGGTGGGGGAATATTTTTTTCAAGCGGACTTTCTCTAGAGCTTACACAGAACAAACAATCTTAGAATGTCAAAAGAGCCCCATCTTGGCCATTTCACAGTAAGATCTCCTATTACATAGCATTCCCATTTAAGCAAGTACTTTCAAGTATAAGCTCCACGTTTGTACATGCACCTGGCTGGACTGTTATTAATAGCTATGGAGGTTGACTCTCTGGTGCCCTTTTTTGAATGATTTGGAGGCTTTGTTTCCTATTTCAGGGTCAGTTTGTCAGGAAAAGAATACTGTTGCAAACTGTGTGATGGGCCAGTGTGTTATTTGTGAACTTAACCCCACTTACGCGAGTCACCGAGAAGGCAATGGCACCCCACTCCAGTACTCTTGCCTGGAAAATGCCACGGACGGAGGAGTCTNGCCCTTTTTTGAATGATTTGGAGGCTTTGTTTCCTATTTCAGGGTCAGTTTGTCAGGAAAAGAATACTGTTGCAAACTGTGTGATGGGCCAGTGTGTTATTTGTGAACTTAACCCCACTTACGCGAGTCACCGAGAAGGCAATGGCACCCCACTCCAGTACTCTTGCCTGGAAAATGCCACGGACGGAGGAGTCTGATAGGCTGCAGTCCATGGGGTCGCTGGGAGTCGGACACGACTGAGCAACTTCACTTTCACTTTTCACTTTCGTGCATTGGAGAGGGAAATCCCAGGCGTGGTGGAGCCTGATGGCCTGCCATCTATGGGGTCGCACAGAGTCGGACACGACTGAAGAGACTTAGCAGAAGCAGTAGCACCATGCGAGGCACCCTGGAGTTGTTTCAACTCTTTTTCTTTTTCGTTTTGGTGTGTTCCTTTACTGACTTCTTACTATGTCTCAGACACTCAGCTTTTCAGTCTTTAGCTATTTAATGCGTTTGATAATCCTCTGATATACTGATAGATTATGTTTCTGCCCTATATTCTTCAAACAGGAAAGCAAGTATAAGTGGTTAAATGAGATGGCCCCCAGATTGAGTATCTTATAAGTGGAGATACTCTGGTGGCAAAATGGACAGGATTTGGTGGTAAGCTGCAAACAAGGGAAGATATGGGGAAGATGAGGCTGGAGCTGGGATGGTGGCTGGAACAATGGGTGGATGGGAAATTCCCAGATACACAAAGGACTGGGGTTGCTCTGGTCTTGCTGCTATTCCAGACAAGCAGGGTTGGGGCTGAAGCACCTTCATTTGGGAGGAAAGCCATCCAGAGGAATTGATGTGTGCAGTTCAGTTCAGTTGCTCAGTCGTGTCCGACTCTTTGCAACCCCATGAATCGCAGCACGCCAGGCNATTCATTTATTTCTACCATTCTATCTTCTATTTCACTAATCCTATCTTCTGCCTCCGTTATTCTACTAATAGAGACCTTTCTAAAGGAAATCAGAAGGACTGAAAGATAATTGAGAGAGAATTAGCTTTTCACCAGGTGACTCAACACTATTTAATGCCAGGGCCCTGTGCCCTTCAGTTATCTCAAACACCATCTGAGCCACACATCTATACCTTGGAACAGATTATCTGCTGTATCTGTACCTTCTGAGTGCTGAACTGATTTATGAACAGGTGTGCTTTTGCCAGAAAAAATGGAGAGACAGATGAGTAGGAAGTTTAGGTATGGATGGAGATTTAAGAAGATTTAAAAAATGGATTTATACTACAGAAGGGTATAAATCCAGAAGAAGGGTCTGGACTTGCTATGGGGAAAATACTTTCATTGTTTGTGATGGCATTTGGTAATCTATAAACTAAAGGGAAGTTTTATAATAAACTTTCCTGCAGAATAAATAGAAGGATTAAAATATGTGCTGTGTGATGGTACAAAAGTAGAGTAGATGAATTAGGAGACTGCTCGAGATTACTTTAAAGTTCCAGCATCTGTGGTTATAGTCAGAATGTGTAGTACATAAAATATTAAATAAAATTTGAAGACTTTCACGTTCCATTTCTTTGGTCTTTCTCCTGCTTTCCAAAATACATAGATATTTAAAATGAACATTTAAAAAAATTATTTATTTATTTGGCTGCCCTGGGTCTTAGCTGTAGCTTACGGAAGCCAGTTCCCTGATCAGGGATCAAACCCAGGCCCACCCTGCATGGGGACCATGGGTCTCAGCCCACTAGCCTACCAAGGAAGTCCTCAAAATATTTTTTTAATAGAAAGGTACTGCTTCCATACCATATAACATGGATTAAAAATCATTTCAATGGACATTGGGGTACATTTACCTTTTGAAACAACTAGGACATAGAAACAACTTAAATGTCCATTGATGGAGGAATGGATAAAGAAAATGTGGTCCATTTATACCATATATACTACAGAATATTGTGCTATGCTGTGCTTAGTCACTCAGTCATGTCCAACTCTTTCTGACCCCATGGACTTATAGCCTGCCAGGCTCCTCTGTCCCTGGGGATTCTTCAGGCAAGAATACAGGAGTGGGTAGTCATTCCCTTCTCCAGGGGATCTTCCAACCCAGGGATCGAACCCAGGTCACCCGCACTGCAGATGGACTCTTTACCAGCTAAGCCACCAGGGAAGCCCAAGAATACCGGAGTGGATAACCTATCCCTTCCTCAGGGGAACTTCCTGATCCAGGAATTGAACTGGGGTGTCCTGCATTGCAGGCGGATTCTTTATCAGCTGAGCTACCAGGAAAGTCCATCACTTAAATACTGGATCTTAAAAAAATGGTACAAATGAACCTATTTACAAAACAGAAATAGAGTCATATATGTAGAAAAAAAAAACAAAACTTATGGTTACCAAAGGGGAAGAGTGAACAGGGATAAATTGGGAAATTGTATATACTGACATACACATACTACTATGTATAAGACAACTGAGTGACATATATAAAACAAATAACTAATAAAAACCTACTGTATAGCACAGGGAACTCTATATAATACTCTGTAATGACCTACATGGGAACAGAATCTAAAAAACAGTGGATATATGTATATGTATTGACATGACTGACTCACTTTGCTGTACAGTGGTACAGGACTGGGAAAGGTCAGTTTTCATTCCAACCCCAAAGAAAGGCAATGCCAAAGAATGCTCAAACTACCACACAGTTGCACTCATCTCACATGCTAGTAAAGTAATGCTCAAAATTCTCCAAGCCAGGCTTCAACAGTATGTGAACCGTGAACTTCCAGATGTTCAAGCTGGGTTTAGAAAAGGCAGAGGAACCAGAGATTAAATTGCCAACATCCGTTGGATCATCAAAAAAGCAAGAGAATTCCAGGAAAACATCTACTTCTGTTTTATTGACTCTGCCAAAGCCTTTGACTGTGTGGATCACAACAAACTGTGGAAAATTCTTAAAGAGATGGGAATACCAGACCACCTTATCTGCCTCCTGAGAAATCTGAATGCAGGTCAAGAAGGAACAGTTAGAACTGGACATGGAAAAACAGATTGGTTCCAAATCAGGAAAGGAGTGCATCAAGGCTGTATATTGTCACCCTGCTTATTTAACTTCTATGCAGAGTACATCATGAGAAACGCTGGGCTGGATGAAGCTTTAGCTGGAATCAAGATTGCCAGGAGAAATATCAAGACACCACCCTTATGGCATAAAGTGAAGAATAACTAAAAAGCCTCTTGATGAAAGTGAAAGAAGAGAGTGAAAAAGTTGGCTTAAAGCTCAACATTCAGAAAATGAAGATCCTGGCATCTGGTCCCATCACTTTATGGNGAATGCAGGTCAAGAAGGAACAGTTAGAACTGGACATGGAAAAACAGATTGGTTCCAAATCAGGAAAGGAGTGCATCAAGGCTGTATATTGTCACCCTGCTTATTTAACTTCTATGCAGAGTACATCATGAGAAACGCTGGGCTGGATGAAGCTTTAGCTGGAATCAAGATTGCCAGGAGAAATATCAAGACACCACCCTTATGGCATAAAGTGAAGAATAACTAAAAAGCCTCTTGATGAAAGTGAAAGAAGAGAGTGAAAAAGTTGGCTTAAAGCTCAACATTCAGAAAATGAAGATCCTGGCATCTGGTCCCATCACTTTATGGCAACAGACAAGGAAACAGTGAAAACAGTGAGAGACTTTATTTTTTGGGGCTTCAAAATCACTGCAGATGTTGATTGCAGCCATGAAATTAAAAGACACTTACTCCTTGGAAGAAAAGCTATGACCAACTTAGATAGCATATTAAAAAGCAGTGACATTACTTTGTCAATAAAAGTCCACATAGTCAAGGCTATGGTTTTTCCAGTAGTCATGTATGGATGTGAGAGCTGGACTACAAAGAAAGCTGAGCACCGAAGAATTGATGCTTTTGAACTGTGGTGTTGGAGAAGACTCTTGAGAGTCCCTTGGACTGCAAGGAGATTCAACCAGTCCATCCTAAAGGAAATCAGTTCTGAATATTCATTGGAAGGACTGATGCTGAAGTTGAAACTCCAACCCTTTGGCCACGTGATGCTAAGAACTGACTCATTGGAAAAGACCTTGATGCTGGGAAAGATTGGTGGCAGGAGGAGAAGTGGTCGACAGAGGATGAGATGGTTGGATGGCATCATTGACTCTATGGACGTGAGTTTGAATAAGCTCCAGGAGATGGTGATGGACAAGGAATCCTGGTGTGCTGCAGTCCATGGGGTCACAAAGAGTCAGACATGACTGAGTGACTGAACTGATGATGATGCAGAAACTAACACAACGTTGTAAATCAATTACATGTTAATATAAATTTAAGACAAAAAAAAAAAAAAAAGGTTTTCTTCCTTGGAAGTAAAACCATCTTTTGAACATGAAGGGTTCCAGACCATCCCTTGCCTAGCTGGATAACGAGAGAGCTGGCCCTCCTCTGTCCACTGATTTGCATCAATAGGGCAAATTAGCCAAACCGGCAGACTTTTGGGAATGTTCTCAAGGTAACGGATGCCTCAAATCGCTGTCTGAGCTAGCTTAAAATGAGATTGCTGGGGATGTCTGGCTTGCTGGATTCCGGTGGAGCAGTGCTCATGGTGGTCCCCATGTAAGTAGAACACAGTTCTTCCCTTCATGATTATCAGGATAGGTTTTCTTATATTCTATGACAAATTTTGATCATAAATAAAAAATTGGAGGATGGCTCAGTGTGTGTATGTGTGTGTGTTTGGAGCACCTGCATTCTCGTGGATACCTGGCTGCAGGCAGGGTGAGAGAGATGATCAGACTTGCCAGGGAGCAAGGGGTGAGGGACAGTCCTCATGATACTCTAGCAATTGATTGCTGTCGCTATTCAGTCACTCAGCCATGTCTGACTCTTTGTGACTCCATGGACTGTACCCTGCCAGGCTCCTCTGTCTATGGAATATTCCAAGGCATGAATACTGGAGTGGGTTGCCATTTCCTACTCCAGGGGATCTTCCCCATCCAGGAATCGAACCTGCGTCTCTTGACTCTCCTGCATTAGCGATGGGTTTTATCACGGAACCACCAGGGAAGCCCTCATAATTATAAATAAAAATAATATGGAAAACAGCTCTAGGATACAGAAAGGCATACACTCCATATTTTAACGTGACTATTTTGTTCCTTTGCTCTGCCACCCCTTAACCAGAGTAAAAGGGGATTAAAATAGAAATTTCTGTGCTGTCATAAAGCAACAAAGAATTTCCAAGTTTGAAGTTAAAGCCCATTGTAATAGCAAAACATGATCTAAAACGATAGGAGGGGGGATGTGAGAAAGACCGGCTCCCCCCCCCCCCAAAAAAAAATCACAAAACACCGACAGATTCTAACCTTTGCAAAGCTTCTGGGCTCTCCAAATAAGGCAACCGTTTGATGAATGCAGAGCAAAGCAGCGCTGGGTGGAGCATGCGCAGAACTGGGGTGGGGCTGCTCCTGGAGCAACCGTAAATTCAGTCAGTGGATGTGCCCAGATGGCAATGTCAAACCGGGCAGCTTGGAAACAAAGCTGAGGCAGGCTCCAAAAATCCTGAATTTTAAACTCTGAAAACCCAACCAAATGTTTTCTCCTGCCACCAAAAACTGTCATTATTAACTTTATTAATTGGTCAGCTCAAAATCTGCCACCTTCCCTCACTCTCTTCACAATAGGGATATTTTGGTGTTTTTTTAATCCTCAATAGTTTCCAGTCTCTAGGAGTCCAATGGAACTTCTCCATGTCAGGGGCCTCCCTCTCCCGAGAGCTGAGGTGCTGGCTTTAATGCGGTCACAGCAGTACAGTATGATACAGAATCTCCCCAGAAACACCAGAGCCTTTGAAATTGTGCCTTTTCTGTGTGGAGCTGGATACCTGTCACCGCTGGCTCTCAAACTGTCCGCGATACGCTTACACAGGCTTCTCAGAATGAGGTTAGAAACGTGACCCAGGGTCAGAAACGTAGATTCAGATGGAACCAATATTTCTTAAGTGTCAGTATGTTCCAGGCACTTCTAAAATGCTTTATGGACTCAATACTAAATTTGGGGCTCATCCAGTTCTAACATTAGCCCCAGCAGCTCTTAGGATATGGTTTTAATAATTAGGCCAAATAAACAAAACAGAGTCATGCATTGAACCAAGACATGCGTATCTTTGCAATTAAAAGCAAATGATGCATCACAGAAACCATTAACACTGGGACAGTGGTACCAGGCTATGATTTCTGCATTTAAAAAGCACTTTTAACATGACTCGAGCGTAGTATCTCGTGCTGAGTCTTGCTAGTGAAGGTATCCACAAGATGCCGAGGCTCTGTGGCATTATTGGGAAGCTCTAGAGTGGTGCCTTCTTTTCAGCCCAGCAGCCTGTGGGCCACTAAAAGGAATTTTGTGAATGCGGTTCCAGAAATAACCCATGTTGTATCTTAAAAGGTAAGAATGACTTGAAAGTGACCCCGTAGTCACTTGTTCCATGAACATTTCACAATTAGTATCTGTGGTTTGCACAGAATAGCAGTGCGAGGATGACTGGCCTGAGATGATCCAGTGATTCTAACATAACGTGTTACACACAGAAGTGCACACTCAGGACAGCGCAACAACTGGTGTAGATGTGCACACTCGGGACGGTGCAACGATTGGGGTGACCTGGTCTGCTGGGGTAGGTCGAAGGAAAGCTGCACACACCAGAAGACATTTCAGTTGGGTGTTTACATGTGATTAGGGCTTCACAAGTAGAAGAAAGGGCGCAGGAAGAAGTTCATTTAGCAGCTCAAGAGGAAGAAATGATGTAAGGGCCCCGTACAGACCACTAAGGAACCACCACCGTGTCACAGGACATGAAACAGCATGAAGAATGATGTCTGGACAGATGAGGTGGGCAGAAGCCAAATCGTGCAGTATTTTTATATGGACTCTGTTTTTGTAAGAAGCGAGGTAGCTCTGCTTAAATTCCTCCATACAGCTGGAAGTGCATGGACGTAGGAGAAACATATTTGGGTATTGATAGTAGAAAGGGCAATATACTTTGGCCACCTGATCCAAAGAGCTGACTCACTGGAAAAGACCCTGATGCAGGGAAAGATCTGAAGGCAAAAGGAGAAAGGGGTGGCAGTGAATGAGATGGTTAGATGGCATCACCAACTCAATGGACATGAATCTGAGCAAACTCTGGGAGATAGTGAAGGACAGGGGAGCCTGGTAGGGTCTCAGAGAGTTGGACATGACTCAGCAACTGAACAATAATAAAGTAGAAAGGGCGAGCTGGAGGCAGGATGGAGGACAGACTGGAGAGGGGAGATCTGTCTACAGACACGGTCCTCTCTCCTTCCTTCCCTTCATCCTGCCCGCTCTTTCCTCAAGGCCGGAACCTGATTCTCTCCATGACTTTCTTCCAGGTCTTCCTCAGCCTCCTCTCTCCCTTACCTCTCTACAGCTTCCTCACCTACAATTTCCCCCTCTTTACTTCTCTTTTCTCTTTTACTTTAATAATTGCCATACTACTGGAAAAGAGTACAGGGGAAAGACTAAAAAAGAAATCTGGTCTTCATTTTATTATTATTTTATTGGAGTGTAGTTGTTTTATAATGTTGTGTTAGTTTCTGTTGTGCATTGAGAAAGTTCTGGCAAACATATATGCTAGGTTAAACAAGCCAGTGACTTCATTCATCTCTCTGTCTCATGTTGCTTCCCCCATCATTCACTACGTGCAGAACCACTGTATATACAGTCATGAGAATGTTTACCATTTCCTAAGCTTCTAATACAAGCTCAGTTTTATGTACTAAACATTTCCAATCAGCATTATATCTAATTCTTAGAGCAACTCTAATGAAACATATTTTCATCTCCATTTTATAAATGAAGAAGTGGAGGAACAGGGATGAACTTGTCAGAGGTTACACAGAAGGAGGCAATGGTGTAGCCGGCCTTAGACCTCGGATTTGTGAGTGTGAAAGTTGCTCAGTCATGTCTGACTCTTCGTGACCTCATGGACTGTAGCCTGCCAGGCTCCTCTGTCCATGGAATTCTCCAGGCAAGAATACTGGCATGGGTAGCTGTTCCCTTCTCCAGGGGATCTTCCCAACTCAGGGATTGAACTCCCTCATTGCAGGTGGATTCTTTACCATCTGAGCCACCAGGGAAGCCTAAGAATACTAGAGTGGGTAACCTATATCCCTTCTCCAGGGGATCTTCCTGACCCAGGAATTGAACTGGGGTCTCCTGCATTGCAGGTGGATTCTTTACCAACTGAGATACCAGGGAAGTTAATAGAGCTCAGATCTACTAGACTCCAAACCTGTGTTTTTTCCTGAGTGACACATACTGCTCCCCGAACTAGCTTGTTTGTTCATTCACTCAGTAAAAAGCTTATTGTACTCCTGTCACGTGCAATTCACAGTTTCATATATTTAAATATATTCCAGGATAGAGCAGCAAAGACCACTGCCCCGGTGGACGGCTGTTCTTGGGAACGCATTTCAATTTTGTTGCTGTTGTTCAGGTGCTAAGTTGTGTCTGATTCTTTGCGACCTCATGGACTGTAGCACACCAGGCGTTTCAATTAGGCAAATACAGATGTGGAATCTCTCAGCTCAGAAAAGACCAAAGTCATTAGGACTGCATAAGTATTATATGAGATTCTGTAGTAAAAGTGACTTATATAGTACATTATGGGGAGGGAGGTGGGAGGGGGGTTCAGGAGTGGGAACTTATGTACACCCGTGGCGGATTCATGTTGATGTATAGCAAAACCGATATAGTATTCTAAAGTAAAAAAAATTAAAAAATAAAAATAGAAAAAAAATAACTGAGAGATTTGGGAAGATCTCTCACTTAAGACAAATTGCTAAATGATATTGTCTAATATCTACTGCATGCCAGTCCTCCACGTGGATTCAGTTCAGTCGCTCAGTCGTGTCCAACTCTTTGCAACCCCATGGACCGCAGCACACCAGGCTTCCCTGTCCATCACCAACTCCCAGAGTTTGCTCAAACTCATGTCCAAAGTCATTTATATCTTACAGTGATCCTCTGAGGCATATGTTTACATCAATTCTGTTTTACAAAAATCGAGGCACAGGGAAGTTGAGGAAGTTGCTCTGGGTTCACCAACTGGAAGGTAGTGGGTTTGTGCTTAGACTTGGGCAGTCTGGCTTTTGGACTTATTCTTGAACTGTGATGCTCTATTGCCTGTGAAGCCCTTGGGAAGACCTGAGGATTGAGAATGGTCAGTGGAAAAACGGAGACAAGGAAGTGATGCCCTTGGTCTCATGACTATGTCTGGAAGGAGGAGCCTGGCCTTTCCCTCACCCACCCATTCACCTCAAGGGGCTTCAAGGGCTGAAGGATGAGGGGCCTCTACACCCAAGGTTAAAAGGGAGACTATCAGAACAGACTCCCATTCATATTTGGGGGTAAATCTCATGGGTACCAAGAGCCTCAGGTATGCAGATAGAAAGGAATAAGAATCATCACAGTCCACTGACATAGGCAGGCACTGAGATGCTACGGGTGGCTGTTTCTTGTCTTTTCTTTGGCCTCAGTTCAGTTCAGTCCGGTCGCTCAGTCGTGTCCAACTCTTTGCGACCCCATGAACCGCAGCACACCAGGCCTCCCTGTCCATCAGCAACTCCCGGAGTCCACCCAAACTCATGTCTATTGAGTCAGTGATGCCAACCATCTCATCTTCTTTCATCCTTCTCCTCCTGCCCTCAATCTTTCCCAGCATCAGGGTCTTTTCAAATGAGTCAGCTCTTTGCATCAGGTGGCCAAAATATTGGAGTTTCAGCTTCAATATCAGTCCTTCCCATGAACACCCAGGACTGATCTCCTTTAGGATGGACCGGTTGGATAAATGTATTTGGAAAGCATTTTAGTCAGTGGGTTGAAAAGGAATGGAAGGAAGAGTAATGGGAGACATATTAGAGGTAGAAGTTGAGGGAAAGGAGATTTAATCAGTGTTCCTGTCATCAAGAAAGAAAGTTTCCAGCACTCTTAAAGCTCATGACACACTGTCAAGTTCAGGGAGCAGGTACAGAAACTCACTGTGAGGAGCACTCTGAAATTAAAAAGAATTGGCAAAATAAGAAAGTAGGACTCTAATGTCATTCATATGCTTCTCTAAGATTATTTTGAGCTCCACAGAAATATGCATCCAAATCCATCAGCATCCTCTACTATTAGGGTATTATTCTGACCACTTGATTTCCTTATCCAAAACCTTCTCACTCTTCAGAACAAAGTCCAAGTTTCTTACCACTGCCTTCAGAGACACATCCCATCTACTGGACTCAGCCACCTTTTCTAGACTAATCTCACACATTTTGTACTGGCAACTTTCCTGTTCCACCAAAAGACCTTTCATGGCCAGGCCTTTGCTCACGCTCTTTTCTCTGATTATAATCCTCTGCTATTTGGGAGTTTCTCTTTAGTGCACACTAAAGGCATGGTCATTTTCTGCTTATCAGAGAATCATCCCTCACAGATCTCTGCTGCTTCACAGTTAAGTTTGGCAGTGGGACTAGTTCTGGTCAATGCTGCTGCTGCTGCTGCTAAGTCACTTCAGTCATGTCTAACTCTGTGTGACCCCACAGACAGCAGCCCACCAGGCTCCCCCGTCCCTGGGATTCTCCAAGCAAGAACACTGGAGTGGGTTGCTATTTTCTTCTCCAATGCATGAAAGTGAAAAGTGAAAGTGAAGTCGCTCAGTTGTGTCCAACTCTTCACGACCCCATGAACTGCAGCCTACCAGGCTCCTCCATCCATGGGATTTTCCAGGCAAGACTACTGGAGTGGGGTGCCATCGCCATAGGCTATTATTAACAAGAGTGATGTGGACGCTTCTAGGTTGATGCCAGTGTGAAGATACTGAGTATCAATAGGCCACAGAATGCTACAATGGACACAAAGGAGGGGGAGCACTGTAAGGTGTGGGGAACTTCTTTAGGGAGAAGGGACAAGCTTTACTGACCACTGTAGACTTAGTCCCCTGCTCTGAACAGGCTACTTAACAGTGCCTCCACAAACCTTTTTTCAAGGACCACGAAAATATGACTTTCCCCTAGGTAAGACCTGTTTTCCATTAGTTTTAATATTAAAAAGACCTGGCCATTTAAGATGAATAAAAAATAAATTCCTAGATGCAGTATATAAGTACATTAAAAATACCTTCATCTTGAAGGGACAAAAAATAAAATTTTCTATTACAGATAGGAACGGGACTACTTTGCCCCAAATCATATTCATCTGGTACTAAATTACCTAACTAAAGCTGAAGCTTAACAGTCATAAAATACAGAGAGGCATTAATTTTTTGAAGTGAGAAAATAGTAACACATTTCCATCAACTTTAGTAATTTCCCCGCATTCCTCCACTGCAATACATAAGCAGATTTCAGCAATCTCAAAGAAGCTTCTTCACCAAGTCTTCAAATACAATATCAAACGGTTTTCATTTAGCCTTGTTTATGATAAAATAAATGTTATTCTGATTGATTGGCAAATGTCTACCAGCAGCTATAGGAGCAATTATGTTTGACATGAAGACGTTATAAAATCTATAACCCAAACCTTTAAAGCCCGATTTGAAATGTCAAATTTGACTTATGAGAACCAGTTATAATCCAGCTTCACGCAAAAAGCATTAAGTTAATGCTGGAGCAAAGTACTGTGGCCAAGTGTGCGCTGGCATAATTAATCAGGGATGTTTCAGAAAAGAATCGTCTCCAAGAGGTTATTGATTTACTGTCACGACACGTTCTTCTTACGGCTGCGCTGGTGCTCTGGAGCCGGGATGCACTGGCATGCATTTTTCAGTGACTAAGCCTTGATCTGTCCTCCTGGAATCCTGCCATCCTCACTGACATCTGCAAACACTCACATTTGACAGCCTCATGCCTGAGCCTGGTGGCTTCCAAGTTGATTAGGATTAGTTCAGAGGGGTTTTGGACTAGACTGAGTGTAATCAAAAGCAGAGAGCAGTGAATCTCCAGAGGGTGACATGCACCCTGCCAATGGCATCATGTTATAGAGTGTGCATATGCCTACACACACATACATGCAAACACACACACATGCACATGCCGTAAGGCATACGCAGACCCATCCATGAACACTCACATGCGTACACCCACCCACACACACACACACATAAATACACATGCAAATGCGCAGACACAACAACATACTTAAGGAATGGGGAAGACTTCAGCTTTAATCTTTAAATTTACCTCTATTTTAAAAAATATGTATTTATTTATTTATTTGGTTGCACCAGGTCTCAGTGGTAGCACATGGGATCTAGTTTCCTGACCAAGGATCAAACCTCGAGCCCCCTGCATTGGGAGCATGGAGTCTTAGCCACTGGACCACCAGGGAAGTCTGGAAATTTATTTCTATGACTTATTAAACTAAATTCAAGCTTTTTCAAAAGCACTATTTAACACGCATGAAAGTAGCTGTGATTTAGCTCTTTTTCACAATCATTCCATGACATAAGGTAATACTGTCAGAGGAGACTTTATAGCATCAAGAATTTAAACATTCTCCCAAAGATTACAAGGGAAAGTCAAGGGAGAAAGAGGCAATTTAGCTCAGAGCACAAAACGTTTTCTCTGTAGCCTCTCAATTTGACTTTCCAAACAGAAAAGGACACACTTTCTACTCAAAGCAATGCTGGTTGTTACAGTCATGTGGGTGGTCGGACAGTAGGTCCTAGGTGGAAGGGGGGCCTCTAGGAAATGGATACCATCTCTGTTGCTCTGGGCACACAGCACATCACGTTCACTGCTCCTCCTAGGCCTTTGTTCAAGCAGTCATTCCCCGCACATTCTCGCCTTGCTTAGCCTGTACTGATGATTAAGTAGCCAGCACTGGTTCCAGGCTCCAGCGGCTGCACAGGCTCTGCTTGCTGTGGAGAGATGGAGAGAAGGCGGGACCAGGAAGCCACTCACCAGTAAAGGGCTATATAACTTTGAGCCGACAGGGGTCCCTCTGGACCCCAGGCTCTTCATCTGTAAGAGTTGAGAGCAGGGATCCTGCGCAGGTCAGGTTCCCTGTGAAGCAGACTCTTGAGATGGGAACTGGTGTGAAGAGGTTTATTTGGGAGTTTCCGAGGGTCAGTGCCTGTAGGTGGAAAAGAAGGGCAAAAAGGCGGAGGGTGAAGTATGCTCCTGATGCTCAATGAGGGTCTCAACTGACTCTACCAGGAGATCTGAAGCTGGGTTGGCCCTTCAGTGTTGTCCCAAATTGGGGTAAATGGGCCAGGTCTTTATCCCAAGCATGGACTAGTGATGGGAGGTGGCTGTCTGGGGAAGGGGGCCTGACTTTTAGCAAGACGGCTTGGTTCAGGTGAGAGTGGCTTCCAGAGAGAACCTCCAATGAGGGGCTGAAGAGACAGAACCTCCAGCTGCTGAGGAAGTAAGTCCTTCGTCCCCAAAGGGGCCCACCCAGGACATCACAGCACCAGGAGACCATACCCATAGTCATCACGCAGCCAGGTCCAATTTCTGTGTGTGATACTCAACAAAAGAATATAGCAATATATCAGTACAGTGATGGGTGGTTTTCTGTGCTCTGTGCTGTGCTCAGTTGTGTCTGGCTCTTTGTGATCCCATGGGCTGCAGTCTGCCAGGCTTCTCTGTCCATGGGATTTTCCAAGCAAGAATACTGGAGTGGGTTGCCATTTCTTTCTCTGAGGAAGAGTCCCGTCCCAGGGATCAAACCCACATCTCTTGCATCTCCTGCCTTGACAGGTAGATTCTTCACTACTGCACCGCCTGGTTGACAACTCACAATTCACTCCAGGACTATGACTCCCCTGACATCATATGACTTACTGATTTAGGAGACAAGAAACTGGTCAGTCTACAGTAAATTCCTCATTACCGCCTAGTTTGGGATCTATAAAGGCAGCTACCGTCATTTTATACATGGTCATGCATGAGTAACAGGCTTCCTTGACATATAACTGGGTTTCTTACTAACCAAGGCATGGCTGGCACTTAATGCTCTTTAAAAGTTGCCATCCATCTGTAGCTATACAACTTATTCCGCTGAGTAAGGCTGAATCAGGCACATGCTAGACCATGTAGTTTTGGTCCCTGTGAATCTGAGTCTCCAGGAACAATGCCAGTCATACAGATGCTGCAAAGCTCTAATTCCCCTGTGAGACAGTGTGTTTGGGAGGGGCTTCTGGAGGAAGAACAATCTTCATGCTCCGTGTCTAGATCACACAAAAGATCTTCAGTTTTATTTTTCCTTATGACCTTAGGTCCTGTTATTTGCACCCACTGACCAATACTTTAAATGATTTTATTTGCCAAGATGTATCAGAGAAGGCAATGGCACCCCAC
The DNA here is from genome assembly GCA_006410615.1 of Neotragus moschatus. NCBI lineage: Eukaryota > Metazoa > Chordata > Mammalia > Artiodactyla > Bovidae > Neotragus > Neotragus moschatus. The sequence goes on along the minus strand of SJYA01001450.1, from coordinate 916,642 downwards.
TCCAGTACTCTTGCCTGGAAAATCCCACGGATGGAGGAGCATGGAAGGCTGCAGTCCATGGGGTCACTGAGAGTCGGACACAACTGAGTGACTTTACTTTCACTTTTCACTTTCCTGCATTGGAGAAGGAAATGGCAACCCACTCCAGTGTTCTTGCCTGGAGAATCCCAGGGACAGAGGAGCCTGGTGGGCTGCTGTCTATGGGGTCACACAGAGTCGGACATGACTGAAGTGACTTAGCAGCAGCAGCAGCAGCCAAGATATATATATTCGAGTCCTAATCCTTCCCCATTTTTATATAATTAATCAAAGACATATATTTTTGGCTAGCTTCAGATCAGTATGAGATCAATGGTACTACCTACCCGGTGTTTACAGTTCAGCCAAATCAAAGAAACCTGACGTTTTCATTAGCCTCTCCAGACTAATCAAGGGGAGAGAAACATTTTTGCAAGCTTACACACAGCTCGGGGACTCTTCCCCACGTCTACTTTTGTTGACTTCATTAAGAGTCAGGTCCCCATTCTGCAAATATCTTAGGTAAATAGAAAAATCCCCAGTGTCTGCAGTCGTGAGTGGAATTTACGACTCTTCACCGGGAGCCTTCCTCATTAGTGGAGAGTGGACTTTTAAGAGCTATTCATCACTTTTTGTCTGCAGGTCAATTCCTTGCTCCAGCCAACATATCTCCCTGACCCAATATTCCTCTCACTTTGATAGCCATAAATCTCAGCTTTATGGGAGCCACTAAAGAAGGAAGCTGGATGAGGTCAGAGCTCATTCAGAGCCTTGAGAATCTTTTTGGTCTCAAGAACTGAAGAGGATGAAGGGAGAATGGATGAGAGAAAGACTGTTCAAAAGGTATCAAATGAGGACTGTTATGGGTTGTGTGAACTAGATATGACAGCCAGTTCCTAGAATACTGGGGCTAGGAATAAAGCGAGCTGAGGCATATAAAAAGCTTTGTGCTGAGCTGTATGAGAAGCAGCTTCTGGGTTATGAAAGTGGAGCGGACTGAAAGTATAAATCGATTCAGTAAATGTTTTGGTAAATTTATGAGTATGATCAATGAAAAATGGATTACTAGGAAAGGCTAGGGTGTGTTAAGAATATCAAGTGCCTTTAGAGTTGAAGACAAACAAGTCCTTCTCCAATGTGGCTGCAGGGGACCCTGTCCTCTGGCCTTAACTGACCTGGGGTCTGATCCTTGATGGGGATTGCTTCCCAGGGAAACAAGATGGCTCCCAGTGTTTGAGCAAAGATGTTGGAATCCATCAGACTCTTGAGCAGGAAATGTTTTACAAACGTAGGTGAGGGACAGGGAAGGGAAGGAGAGACAACAGGACACTGGCAAGGGCCAGGGCTGCGTTTATGAGTCACGTGCATACGCTTTTCTTCTCAATCTTTATTTATTTATTTTATTCTTGGCTGCGTTGGGTCTTTGTTGCTGCACAGGGGCCTTCCTTAGTTGAGGTGAGCAGGGGCTATGCTCTGGCTGTGGTGTGCAGGCTTCTCCCTGCAGAAGCTTCTTTTGTTGAGGAGCGTGGGCTCCAGAGTGTGGGCTCAGAATTTGTGGTGCACAGGCTTAGTTGACCTGCTGCTTGTGGCCTCTTCCCAAACCAGGGATAAAACCTGTGTCCCCTGCACTGGCAGGTGGACTCTTAACCACTGGACCACCAGGGAAGTCCATGCGCAAAAACTGGGAGATCAACTCCTTTGATTCTAACTGAGTTGGCTCTTGATCATATTATTGTCTTTGATCCATTCTTGAGATCATTTCTGGTGATTTCCCTTTCATGAGGGCCAGGGATAGCCCAACTGATAGCTCAGTTGGTAAAGAATCTGCCTGCAATGCAGGAGACCCTGGTTCCATGCTGGGGTCAGGCAGATCCGCTGTAGAAGGGATAGGCTACCCACTCCAGTATTTCTGGGCTTCCCTTGTGGCTCCGCTGGTAAAGAATCCACCTGCAGTGTGGGAGACCTGGGTTTGATCCCTGGGTTGGGAAGATCCCCTGGAGAAGGGAAAGGCTACCCACTCCAGTATTCTGGCCTGGAGAATTCCATGGACTGTATAGTCCATGGGGTGGCAAAGAGTTGGACATGACCGAGCAACTTAGGATAGGATGAATGGACCAAGTCTTATCTTTAATTCCCTTGAATTTCTCAACCATGGAGCATTACAGATAAACAGGATTCTGAATCACAGTAACGAAGTGTCAGTGAATGACATCTGGATACCCCTGGTGCAGCTTTAAGGGCCAGAAGTAAGGCCAACGAAGTACACACTGCAAGAAGCTCTGACTTCACAGCCTTGTGGGGACAGCCGGAAAGGAATGCGCACACAGGGTTTTCGCATAGTAGGTGCTGAAGCCATTTTTGTGGAATGAGGGGATCGGTTAAGGATTCTGCAGAAATCCTGTGGAGGCTGAAGGCATGACTTGGTTACTTTCTGTCACTGAAAGTTTACAGGGAGGATGAAGGGGTCTTTCGGTAAGGGTCTCTCTCACAAAAGCGAGCTCCTCTGGGGTATACTGTGTCCAGCTCTTGCCAAACTTAAATTGTATCCATGTTAAAGAGGAAAAAAGGCTTTAGCACATTCCTTTGAGGGAATGGAAACAATTTATTTTGTTTGTTTCTAATGGAGAGGGTTTGCTCCAGAATCTTACTGTGAGGTCTGAGAATCTGGGTTGAGGACAGCCAGGCAACCAGAAGGGAGAGAGAGAGAGAGAGTCCCCCAGACCTTATCAGGTGATTGAAACAGCTGGGCTAGCCAATTATAAAGGCAACCCATAAAATTGAGCTCCTGGATCTAGGTCAGGAATACATTTTTAGCTAAGTATTAGATAAATTGGTATTCTTTCACAATTCTTTATTTTAGTTTTCCTTAAAAATACTTGTTGTGTCTTAAAAGTAAAACCTTCCTCTGTTGCCCAGCACAAGCAACTACAATGTCTTTTTGCAGGGCGGGGGTGGTAGTGAGGATGATATTTAGAAAATGAAATTGTCAGGCTTCCAGTTCACCTTCCTTGGGAGCAAGAAAGTGGATGGCATGGATGCAAATGACCTGAAGATAACAAGTCAGGAGCTTTTGGAGAGATTCTCCGATTTCCCAACATGAACTGGAGATGGGAAACATAAGCACAATTTTTCATCTGCTGGTGTTCCCTGAAAGCTTATTTTATAATAGAATTTATTTCCAAAGGGTGGACTTAGTCTCCTAACAAGAGTAGAGCATTGTCATTGCCAAGCTGCAAGTGTCAGAACACAGCCTCAAGGTTAACATGGGTGGCATAAATAACAAGGACAACACATCCTCCTCAGAGTTCCCAAGCCTGTAATAAGATCGCTGGCATGTTCAGTGATATATGGGCTCTTTTTATTTTCAGCAGAGAGCAGTACGCTTTGGGTCTTCGAGATACTGTTTGATTGCTTTGCAGAAACCAATCAATAACACACAGGTAAAGTTTTCTGCAAGGCACATAAATCCTAGCATGGGGAGACCAGCTGTTGTGAGGGTCTGGATTGGTGCCAGTTTCCAATGGGGGAGTCTCAAGGAAATGATCCTGAATCTGGGGCTTTGTTTGGATTTCAATGGAACATAATCGGGCGACATCTGGTCCCCCACCTTGTGCTGGCTTGGCCACACTTCCTCCGCTGTGGCTCTGGGCACCTCCTGCAGGGCTTCCTGTGAGTGCCAAGCACCAGTGCCCTGTCCGTCACCAGCTGCCAATCAGTTTTTCACAGTGGGGGACAGAAAAAGAACCTGGGGCCTTGAAAACGCCTGCTGAGAACAACTCATAAAAATGATCTTAAAATGCAATTTGGGTCCCACTGCCCCACAAGTTACTGGCCACGAGACAAAAGAGAATTACAGAATTAACTTTGGGGTTGGAAAAGCTAGCAGAAGGGACTGAGGATAAGCATGGGAAATTAGCATGTGGCTACAAGGTGATGGAAAGGGAAAGAAGGGGTGAAAGACCTAATGCATAAGAGTTAATAACAAATTCATGGAAATGCATGTACCCTTACTAGTAAGCAGTTTCATTCAAAAGAAAGCCATTTTCACATATTAAATTAGCAAATCTTTCTTTTAAAATAAGAAAACCTAATGTTGAAAGAATGAGGTGAAAAACACACACTCATGAACGCTGGACAAAGAACACATTGCAAATACTATTTTGAAAGCAAACTGACCTTATTATCAAGGGCTCCAAACCCTTTCCCAAAGACTGTAATTGAACTTCTGAGATCTAGGCCAAAGAAATAATAATTACCCTGCATAGAACAGATAAACACACCCTTCCTTGGCCTAGTAAAAAAAGATATTTTCCCAAACATTACTTACAATAGTAAAATAATTAAAATATATCTTAATGATCTAAAATGAGGGAACGGTTTTTAAACTAAGCTATAGCCACTCCATGGAATATTATGTAGCCATTAAAACACATTAAGAAAAATACTTACATTATCACATTTAGACATCAAAGAAACTCAAAGACTATACTATCAAACATAGTTTTAGAAAATCTTGTTTGTAAAATAATCTAAAAAGAACAGATTGTAATGTTAATGGTGACTTCCTTTGTCTGAAGAACCCAGAGTCATCTTCTTTCTTGTTTCTACATTTTTCTATTTTTTCAAATGTTCTTCAATTTACATATATTACTTTATTGTTAAAGATAACTTCATTTAAATATTTAAACATTTTAAAATGTTTATACTAAAGAGAATGTGACATATGTATAGGAAAATATTAGAATATAGCCTTAAAAAAGAAGAAATAGAAACTAACAAGGCACAGTTCATAGTATAAGCTGAGAAGATGAACAGGAGGAAGGGCAAATGAGCGAGTTCGAGATATCAGATATAAAACACAGTGAGGAAGAGGGAGAAGCTTAAGTGAGTGCTTAAGTGAGTGGAAGAACGGAAGAAAATTTGGCAAAATACCAGGACACAGAAAAGGAAAAGGTATCAGATAAAAGTTGTAGAGTAGAATAGTAGAATCCTTTTGCTTGACTAGAGGACTATTTAAAAATGCTTGGTCACCATAAGTAATTGACTTTACAAACAGAAAAGTCAAACATAGTTGGGCCAAGTGAAGGAGGGGTTACTAATCTGATTTTCTTTGTACACAGGTCATGGTCAAGAATTATAGCATCTTAGGTTTCAAGTTTTCAAGTGAGTCCGCTGGGGCCGAAGTGTCCTAACAAATATTCCTGGGGATTAATTTCCCCCTGTTTATCCCTGGTGTTAATTTTATGTATAATATTTCAGGATGGCTAAGCAGATTTGTTTGAGGGGGAATGTAAAGGAGACGATATTAGAAAGGACTGGAGCTGAAATGCACATTTCAATGTACATTGCAAACGTCTGAAAAACTGACAATGCGCACTGAAAACTTCTGAAAAACTGACCACAATGTTTAGACAGAAAAGTAAATAGCATGACTCTCATTTGTGGTCCCCCTAATGATTTTCTGTCCCTGGACTGGCCCTCTGGGATACTGGACAGGACAGCATAATTCTAAGATCTTCTTCTTGCTAGACTGTAAACCTTAAAAAAAAAAAAAAAAAGTCCTCGGTTTATAGTTTGTTTGATGTGTATTGGCTGCCTCTATCTTTTTCTAATTCTGCGTAAAATCCCTTCCTTCATTCTAGAAATCCTTAAGAATCCTATTTCTTAAAACCCACATATGAGCAAGTAGTACATTAATGTGATTCTTGGCAGCAGTTTCCTCCATTTGAAAGCCATGGATTCCCAGAATTTCCTTATTGTCTCCACCTCTGCTCCCTTTTTATGTTGCAGCTTGGAAATATGGTGAGATAAAACAGGTCAGTTCTTGTTTTCCAGTGCTACCATAAACTGTAGGCGGGGCTGTTGAGTATGTTAGACTTTCTCCCACAGTGAGTAATTCTTCCAACCTCTTACTGGTGGATGGAGCCTTCCGTTTCCTAGAGAAAAAAGCGCCTTGCCAATGATGTCACCCTGTTTTAACAACATAAAGTATTTAATATTTCCTATGCTATTTGGACTATATAAACCCATTTCCCTTCCCCTGGTACAGTTTAAATTTGCAAGTAGATTTAATATAGAGATGTTTTTGCTAAGCCATAGTATGAAAACACTTCCTTCTGCAAATTCTTAGATGGCCTTTGGTTATTTATTTCACTGACATATCCATGGCTGAGCACAGCAACTGCTGAAAGCCTTTTAGCAGCAGCATCTAGAACCTGTCATCCAATTCTCTCTTCAACAGCAGGGTGAATTAGGTACTCTTACTCTCTCTCACAACTCACATGTTTTCTGAAAGATAATCATTGAGAGAAATTTACCATAAACTAACCATTTGTTTTTCCCAGAGCCCAAGGATTACCAGACAACGTAAATTTGCTGCACTAATATCAAGGAGAGAAAATAACTTCAAGAAGTTCCTCAAATTATTGTGAGATTACAGACTTAGAGAGTGAATTTATGGTTGCTGGGGGCAAGGATGGGTTAGGGGATAGTAAGGGAGTTTGGGATGGACATGTACACACTGCTATATTTAAAATGCATAACCAACAAGTACCTACTGTATAGCACATGGAACTCTGCTCAATGTTATTTGGCAGCCTGGGTGGGAGAGGAGTTTGAGGGAAAAAGCATACATGTATATGTACAGCTGTTCACCGGAAACTATCACAACGTCGTTAATTGGCTATACCCTAATACAAAATAAAAAGTAAAAAAAAAACAAAACATTGTGAGGTTAGAGCTGTTTACTTAGCTTATTGCTCTCTTGGAGGTATTCTGAATTAGATTTCTTTTCTTTTCAGAAGGCTATGATGACTCTAAGTTAATGGAGTTTTCTTTGACTTTCCATTTTTGTGAACTCAACCCACTGTGGGGTTACTTTGGTGGTGATTCTATTTCTCCTGCTGTGTTGAAAAACACTAGACTCAAGCATTAAAAAAAAAATTTATATGAAGGAAAGTTAAGGGCTACAATTTGCCTATGTTATTTTATTAGCTTTATTCCCGCCCCCCCC
>SJYA01001450.1:846669-909503 GCA_006410615.1 Neotragus moschatus | reverse complement strand
TTAGCTTTATTCCCGCCCCCCCCCCCATTAATTCTGACATTTAACCCAAACTGCTTTTCAGGGGGAACCTTGTCTGCTTAGGTCAAGGCCACCAGTAGTCACAGTAGACACCCTAGAATCCAGCCTTGCATGAGTTGCAAGACATCAGCTTGAAGAGTAACCCAGGCTTGCTTTCATCTTTCCCTGTTCCTCTGCACAGCATCTTCCATGTCTGGATATAGTAAGATTCTCAGGTCGTCTCCAGGGGACTCTCATTTTTTATTTTTCTTCCCTGTCCCTTCAACTAAAGAGAAGTTAAAGAGTTAAACATGCTTTAAAGAAGAGTTAAACATGTTTAAAGAGTTAAACATGCTTTTTGTTTGTGTGTGAACTTTAATGAGCAAAAGGAAGAATGAGGCCAATGGTGGACTTCCTTATGCAAAATATATCAATTAGTGAATTAGAAACTTTTGCAAGTGTGGGATGAAAAGTGTAGGGTTAAGGAAAGTGCTCTCAAGTGAGACCAGGGTGGAATTCTAGCTTTTCACTCACTAGCTTTGTGATCTTGGGGCAGACAGTTAACTTATTTAAACCTCAGTTCACACATCTGTAAAATGCAGTTAAAGAAAATAACTAAATGGTGTTGTACAGGAATAAATCTGACAATGTATATATATAAGGTACTGTACCTGGCATATTATAAGCACTCAATTAATGTTTGTGTTCAGTTCAGTTCAGCCGCTCAGTCATGTCTGACTCTTTGCGACCCCATGAACTGCAGCATGCCAGGCCTCCCTGTCCATCACAACTCCTGGAGTCCACCCAAACCCATGTCCATTGAGTTGGTGATGCCATCCAACCATCTCATTCTCTGTCGTCCCCTTCTCCTCTTGCCCTCAATGTTTCCCAGCATAAGGGTCTTTTCAAATGAGTCAGCCCTTTGCATCAGGTGGCCAAAGTATTGGAGTTTCAGCTTCAACATCAATCCTTCCAACAACACCCAGGACTAATCTCCTTTAGGATGTTCTAGTTGGATCTCCTTGCAGTCCAAGGGACTCTCAAGAGTCTTCTCCAACACCACAGTTCAAAAATATAATTTCTTCTGTGCTCAGCTTTCTTTGTGTTATTATTATTTAGTTGTTCTTGCTATAGTCTTTCCTTGACTATATTTTCCCTTGTGATCACAGTATCCCAAAGGTTTCAGAGTGAACTTGGAATAAAGTAGACTTAACTTGCCCATCCAGATAATCTGTGGCCCTGGATGAATGAATGAACAAATGAATGATTAAGTTTACTGGTCCCCAAAGATAAGCAGAAGACAGAAGTAAATTCCAACTATTTAATAAACACTGAATACAATTATGTATATTGAACTGAAGTATCGGGTGGGGAGAGCTGTCTTTAAGAAGCAGAAAATTCTCTCTGTCTCTATTTATTCCCTTCTGCAATATAATTTTGGCCCACATATATTCTACAAAAATTGTTCAGATGGCCTCAAGGTCACTATATCCAAACCTTACAGAACTGAAACTTGCTGAAAAGCAGCCAATGCAAAATTAAATTCATCACCAGTCATTTTCCATGTCATTGCTCTTCTAGAGTTCCCTGTCTATCATACAAACAACCGTTCAAAAAAGACATTGCATACGTTCCCAACTTTGGCCACGAGCACATTAGACAAGAGGAATCTTAACAATGTTCAGGTTCACATGGGTTTAGAGCTTGGAAAAGAATCCTTATTAGCTAGGTGGCAGGTGAAGTTACTGTGTAGACAAGCTCATTTAGGAGAAATGTATGTATTAAGACCAAAGGAGGGCCTGACTAAAGCGCAGGCGGCTGCGGAGCCGGCTCATTAAAGCACAGGCAGCTGCAGAGCCGGCTCACTAAGCGTGGCTGAGAGGAACCACCCCACGTCCGAGGACAGGGGCAGCAGTCTGGAGGAGCCACTCCGCGTCCAAGAGACAGCAGCCAAGAGTCCCGCGCTGTGATGGCGCAGGAATGGCTGAGAGGAGCCACCCCACTTCCGAGGTCAGGGGCAGCGGCTGAGAGTGCCAGGCTGCGACGGCGCGNAATGGCACTGAAACATGTGTGCTGTCGTGTGGGAAACGAATCGTTGGTCTATATTCGGTTCAGGATACAGGATGCTTGGGAATGGTGCACGGGGATGATCCAGAGAGTTGATGTGGAGTGGGAGGTGGGGGCGGGGTTCAAGATTGGGAACTCATGTACACCTGAGATGCAAAAAAAAAAAAAAAATTAAAAATAAATAAATTAATTAATTAAAAAAATTTATTTAAAAAAAAACAACAACATAAAAAAAGACCAGAGGAGGGCCTGAGAACAAGTCTGGCAGAACTCCGTGTTTAAAGCTGGGTGGCACAAGATGAGTCTGCAATGCATAGCAGAGGGAGGAGACCGAGAAAAGGAAAGCCAGAAAAGGTATCATGGAGGCCAAGGGGAGGAAAATAAGAGGATGGAACAGTCAGTTCCATTCAATTCCTCTGAGAAGGCAAAATAGGCCCAAAGGTATCTACCCATGTCCTGGCAAATGGATCAGCAGAGACATTAGTAAAGCCCGTGTCAGCAGTTGGTGGGGACAGAATACAGAAGTGCAGTGGATCCTGATAACTCATATCATCCAGCCTACACTCTTGGTTCTAGAATTTAAGACCTTTCCTTCATTGCTCCTCAAATTGTTTTCTTTTCTTTTTGCCTAAACTTTATATTGATTTATTTTTTAAAATAAGAAACTCATTTTATTTACACATTTTTTAAAATTTGAGGATAATTGCTTTACACTGTTGTGTTGGTTTTTGCCCTACAACAACACAAATCAGACATAATTATATATATACATCACCTCCCTCCTGAGTCTCCCTCCCAACCCTCCATCTCACTCCTTTAGGTCATCACAGAGCGCTAGACTGGGCTCCTGGAGAAAACTATTAACTGAAAAAGACACTTGTAACCCAATGTTCACTTTATTATTTCTTTTTAATTTATTTATTGTTTTGACTGAGCTGTGGGGCAAGCAGGATCTTATTTCCTTGACCAGGGATCAACCTGTGCCCCCTGCAGTGGAAGCGCAGAGTCTTAACCACTGGACCACCAGGAAAGTTCCGAGTTATTTTCTTTTCTTTTTTTTTTTTCCCATTACCACTCAAATCTTTATTTTTTTTTTCATTAAAAAAATTTTTTTTTTACTTTACAATACTGTATTGGTTTTGCCATACATTGACATGAATCCGCAATTTAACCTTTCATTTATAATTTCCAAAGTGTTTCTTTGCCTCAGCTATGCCATTCCCTCTATAGGTCTCCTTTTTCATTCTGTTTACATGTCCATCTTTGATTCTCTCTGCCAATTAAGTCTACAAAATACCTTCATTAGGTAAGGGAGGCTGCAGGGTAAGAAGCATTTGAGAGAAGCAAAATCTTTAAACAAAAGTTTAATGAGTTTTGCAAAAGGGTGTGTGTGAAAATGGAAGATATTACTCTCCTTGATGTTAACAGTGTCAAAGGAGAAACCTTTGATGGAGTGATAAGTAATTCAGCTTGGCTGAGTCAGCATGAATATTAAGGCTATTGATGACTTGAGTCACAATTTGCCAGTGGTTGTCCATGATTCATGAAGAGGCTAAATGAACACAAACTCGTCTGAATTTATTCAGTGTTCAATATGCTCCCATTTTATGACAGATTAAACGAAGTGGAAGACTTTTGTCCTTATTTTCCTGGTGAGGAAACTGAGGGCTTCTCTAGTAATTATATAGAAATAATTCAGTCTAGTGGGAAACATTTGCCCTTTGACTTTGGAGAAATGTAGATCCAAATACTGTTGATGTCTGGGGTTAAGCTGGAGGACCTTGGACATCTACCTGGCTTTTCTGATTTGTTAAATGGGAATAACACAACACTGTTACGAAGATTAAATTATACAGAACCATAGCTGGCCATAAACAGGCATTCAACAGCTACTAGTTTTCCTTCCCTTCCCTCCTTAATTTTCAAAATCCCAATAGAAAAGCACCACCAGTAGCACACGGATATGCTTAATCTCGAGGGCTGGCAGGAATGATGAATGCTAAGGGGAACTCAGCGTCTCACCAAAACGTATGCTTTTGGAACTGTCTCCATCTTCCAGAGACACCACTGGGCACAAGTGAAAATTAGAAGTAACGAAGAGGCCTATTGGACTATCTGAGTTTCTGGAGTCAAGTTGGAGGGTGCAGATGTGAGGAGAGGGCCCGAGATGTATTTCTGTGTCCTCCTGGCCCCTAGCGCAGTATCAGAACCTACTAGATACATTAAGAAACAGAGGGCGGTGTGTTCGCTAGTTAAACCAGCAAATTAAAAAAAAAAAATCCTGGCTGAAAAAAGATCTCAATTTAGTTTTGACACAAACTCTGCATGACTTAGGGGCAAATTACATAAAACTTTGCAAACTTTTATTTCTTTGCCGAGCCATTTAGAGCCAAAATGTTGTGAGAACCAAAACAACACAAAAAACCCAACCCGAAAGAAACCAAACCAAAGCAAACCAAACTAAACCAAATACAAACAAAAAACAAACAAAACCAAAAAAAAGCAGGCATAAAGCTTTCTGTCAAAATATAAATGTATAACTATAACATTTCAACACATACACACATGCATGGATTCAGTATGTGTTTCCACTGAAAACTCCAAAGACTCCCAAGGGTTGCATCTGTACTAATTTCAGAAGTTAATTTGCTTTTTAAGAAAGGTCTCCTTAAATCTTTGCAAAGGTCAGTGATTGAAGATTTTTAAAAAATATTTCTAATTAAAAAATTGGAAATATTCAAACTCTAATAGTAAACAGTCCATTTCAAAGTTCATTTTATTTCAGCGATTCAGGTGTTATTGACTTGGAGCACTCCCTAAAAGCCATCAGGCATGGATCAAGGCAGTGAGTTACCAGATGTCTTTGATACTGACACAGTGACTTTAGTAAAAATGATGTGGGGGCTTAGAAAGGATTCTTTCCAAAATAGTCATTCACCAGAAAGTCATAAGACATCTTATATATTTAGTTTCTATGACTCCAGATGCATGCTTTAGGAGCAAATGAGACCAAAGGTTGAAGATGTTTCCAAAGCCAGTTATATGATTTAGGATTTCCAATCTCCTCCTACCATCACTGTCCTAAATGAGGAAAGGGAAGTGGGCATTGCCTTAATTTTCCCATCCACTACTGACATTTTTACAAGAGGTTGCTGTCAGAGAAAAATCCCAGCTGATTAAAAAAAGAAAAAAAAGACAACCAGGAACATAATTTTCTTTGTTTCTTATGATATTTTAATATATAGAGAAAGAAATAATAATATATATAGACAAAGATAATATAGTAATAATGTAATAATATAGAGAGAAAGAAAGAAATAATCTGCTCTGGACAGTTGATGAACTGGGAATTTCAAATAGAGCAGAATTGGGATTGGGGAAATATCATACTGATAATACATTTTTTATTTCAGCAGGGCCCTTTCTCTCTCTCTCTCAGCTATAAGCTCCATTTTTGTCCACTTGGCAGCCATGGAAGATTTCGTCTGGATTTAAAGTTTCCACAATTAAAAAAAAAAAAAAAATTGAATACCATTGGGCAAGAAAAATGTCTAAACCTATCAAAATTAAACTTATTGATAGCAAGTGAAAATCCAAAGTTCAAGTTTAAAAAGTTGGTTGCACATATATTCAGTAAAAATAGCCTCAGACATCAGCATATGATGGGTCTTCCCTGGTGGCTCAGATGGTAAAGCGTCTGCCTGTAATGCAGGAGACCTGGGTTTGATCCCTGGGTTGGCAAGGTCTTCTGGAGAAGGAAATGGCAACCCACTCCAGTACTCTTGCCTGGAAAATCCCACGGATGGAGGAGTCTGGTGGGCTACAGTCTCTTGCCTGGAAAATCCCATGGACGGAGGAGCCTGGTAGGCTACAGTCCATGGGGTCGCAAAGAGTCGGACATGACTGAGCGACTTCACTTTCACTTTCTTTCACATAAAGGTGCAGGCCTATGGGAGAGGGAGAGGATGTACTGGCTAAGGGTAACTATTGAAGTATCAGTCATACCCATTTTCTATTTAAAAAATTCTAATTTCTGTAGGTTTTTATCATAGGGCATATATCCCTACTACTGGTTCTCATGGCTTTCCTCTGCATATTACATAGGCATGAATAACACTGGGGCTTCCCAGGTGATGCCAGTGGTAAAGAACCCACTTGTCAATGCAGGTAGATGTAACAGACGCAGGTTTGATCCCTGGGTCAGGAGGAAAGCATGGCAACCCACTCCAGTATTCTTGCCTGGAGAATCCCACAGACAGAGGAGCCTGGCAGGCTACAGTCCATGGGGTCGCAAAGAATCAGACATGATTGAAGGAACTTAGCTCATACAAACAAAATTGCCTGTAACTGGGAAGTTCAACTCTATTTATTTTTGCAGTACTAGTCCGATGTCCTAAATTCATAATTGCTTTTTAATTGTTATTTTCTTTAACTTTCTCAGATGTTTATTTGATTTATAAAACTACATATTTTTCTTAAGCACCTAAGCCACCATTTACAAAAAAACACACTCTAAGCGGGTCGGTACCGAAAAAATGCAACATCATCATTTTAGTCATCTCAGCAGAATAAGAAAACATGTTCTCCCTAACCTTGCAACAGAGCTATGATTCACAGCCAAATAAGAGTATCTCAAAATTTAGGAAGGATGGAACAGGGCTAACAGAATCACAGAATCTTTGTGAAGGATCAGCATATATCATCCCAACCAGAAAAATAATTAGGGAAGTTGATGTAAAGCAGTGAGTCCTATTACCATTCTTTCGAAAGTCCCAAGAAAAGCATGAACTTTCTCCCCAGAAAAAAGCCACAAACATACACACACACACAATTTTCACAAACTATTTACGACTTCCAAACCACCTATGGACATTACCGGTAACCACATGCTATGGACAGAAATACCTTCTCCCAAAATGCCTATGTTGAAACCCCAACCCCCAATGTGACTACTTGTAGGGCAGGATCTTCAAAGAAGTAACTGAGGTTAAGTGAGATCATAGGGTGGAGCCCTAAACCAACAGGACTAGTGTCCTTGTTAAGAAAGAAGAGACACCAGGGGTGTGATCACTCAGAGAAAAAGCTATGTGAGGTCGCAGTGAGAAGGCGGCCACGAAGCGGCCTCAGGAGAAACCAACCCTGTCAACACCTTGACTGGACTTCCAGCCTCCAGGACTGTGAGTAATAAGTTTCTGGTGTTTAAACTATCCTGTCCATGGTCTTTTGTTATGGCAGCCCTAGCACATTAATACACCCCAGATATGAAGGAAAATGTGGTTTGATCAGTGTTCTAACTACAGGCCACTGCTGTCTAATGCTGGAACTATTCTGTATCAGGCAGCAATTTAAGGAGGTATTCTACGTCACGGTGGCTGATGCTCCTACTGATAGTTTACCTAAGATCACATAATCAGAGACTTCTGGAATGGGAAGGACCTACTTTTAAGTGTCTTACAAGCTATCACAACTCTAGTAGCATCTTCCTGAGAAAATAAAACAGAAACTACTTTATCAGGGTTAAAATTGTACATATGCAAGTTAGTGACTTAAACTGGACAAAATAAAAAAAGCACAACAGAATTAACCCATAACTAGTCCATGAACTCCTGAGTCAATATCTCAGAAAAAGAATAATTCTCAAGAATTTTCAGCTTCAGTTTGTGTTTCCAGTTGAAACAAGATGTCCAGGTCTTTGCCTCATGACAGGGTCTCACTGGTTATGTGTCTCGGGGAAGATTCTCATTCAGATAAGTAAAGTTGCTTTAAATTTGGATTTTCCTATGTATGACAGCTCTGAAAAGTCTACTGGGGCCAAAATTCCCACCAAAGGATGGGCCACTTTAAATGCCCATCCCCTGCTTCATGCAAACTACAGAAGCTGGAGCACAGCAGAGAATAAGGCATGTTAAATACCTTCTCCTCCAAGCAATACTGCAGAGTGGCTTTCTTTCCACTTCCCCATTTTCTCCTGCTGCTTATTATTATTGTTTATTGCCACTTACACCAACTGACTCATATAAGGCAGGAATCCACTATTTTCAAAGTGCATTTTCTCCCTGCACGCAAGGGAAGAAGCCTTTGAAGAGGAAATGGGGTCAGTGGGAGCTGAGTTCAAAGCACCCCCAATGGCTAAGAAGCAAGAGAAGACTTCAAACAGGGAGAAGGCCAGTCTTTGATGAAGCTGGAAATTCAAAAGAAATTCTTCTGCTGACCTAATGGGGAGAGTCTTCCACCTTGAGCTGCAGGCAGAGGAGGTGGCATCATCACTAACAGATGAGATTCAGTGTAAACAAACCATGACCAGGAACTTCAGCCTACGGGCTTCAGTATTGCTTCGGTGGAAGTTTTTGTTTAGTCTAAAGAATATAAAAACGATTTGAAATGCTTTCTTGAATGCTACTTTTTGAAAGTCTTTGAAAATGACTTGCTCTCCCTGTTGGAAATGTTCAGATTTTCCATACAAATATTGAGGATGTCAGAGGATGAGTACACATCATAAATGTGTCATTGGTTATCAGCTTACGGATAAATATTTTGCTTGGGGATCATCTGTTCATATACATAGTGTGAAATATTTGATGAGTTCCTCATAGCAGATGTATAGAACTCCTAACCTCCCTACACGGCTATGCTAAAGTGAAGTGAAAGTCGCTCAGTCATGTCCGACTCACTGCGATCCCATGGACTATACAGTCCATAGAATTCTCTAGGCCAGCATACTGGAGTGGGTAGCTGTTCCCTTCTCCAGGGGATCTTCCCAACCCAGGGATTGAACTCAGGTCTCCTGCATTGCAGGCAGATTCTTTACCAGCTGAGCCATAAGGGAAGTAAACTATAATTCAACAAAATAAAGAGAGAGATTTGGAAGCAATTAAATTTGAGGCCCTGAGCAAGAAACAAATCTATCAATAACCAAAATCCTGCCCCTGTGAGCCTAGTGTCCCTTTTCTCTTTAGAGTAGAAAGATGGATGCAGAAAGTATTAAAAAACCTACAATCCAATAAATGTACTGCAATTCTAATTGAAGAATTTGTCCCAACACTCCAACTTGACATTTGGAAAGCATATTCTCATAGAATAACAATGGCATAAATAAATGTAGTTTATTGTAGTTTGGTTAGTGTGCTACTTGGCCTAGTCTGAGTAAAATGGCCCTTACCTGGAGGTAAGCCCAGGAATATAACTCCCTTGTTTCTGTAAGGAAATCCTACTGAATTCTTAGTTCCAGCCAAAAGAAACCATTTTTTGGAACCTGACCTTTTCAGAATACTTAAGGAATGTCTATGGTACTTATCAGAAGTGGTAGACATATTCAAAGATGTATTTTCATGTCTACGTCCTTGTTGGAAGGCAGGCACTGATTTGCCTTAAACCTACAGTATCTGGTACAGGTGATGAGATACTACTTCTATGATTAGTTTAGGTAAGACTGTGAGTTCTGTTTTGCTAGTAGGCTACTTCTCTTGCTGGCTTTGATGAGCCACAGAGCTATGCTGGGGAGGCCCATATGACAAGACCTAAGGGAGCATCCTCTGGCCAACAGCCAGCTAGAAACTGAGGCTCTGAGTCTAACAGCCCTTGAATAACTGAATCCTGCCAAGAGCCTGCTCTTTGTAAAAGCTCATTCCCCACTCAGTCCTTCCAGTAAGACCTCAGCCCTGGCTGATTATTTGCAACTTGTGAGAAGCCGTTTAGCAAAAGACCCAGCTAAACCACGTTTGGACTACTGACCTTCAAAAACTGTGAGATGACCTGAGTGCCCTTTTAGGTTGCTAAGTTTGTAGTAATTTGCTATTGAGCAACAGAAAATAAAATAAAATAAAACTAAGAAACCAAGTGCAGATTCATCTAACTATTCTGACCTTACCCATCCATGTTCAGACTAGCCCACCACCATTTCAACTGGGCCTTCAATGCTGTTTCAAAATAATCTGATTTACCTTCTTAACTTCCTAGCATATTAATTAAGGATTTTACTACAAAATTTCTCTGTTTGTTGAAACGCCCAAATTTCTGTTTATTCAATTATCCAATATTTCTTGGGTTCCTATCCTGTAAGCTGTCCCTATAAGATGCAGTAAGAGAAAGATGAAGTGGATGGTCTGGCAGACGAGTTGGTATTCTCATAAATATATGGTTTCCAAACAGAAATAAGTGATATGGAAAAGGGATAAGGTGGCATGAAAGTTCCAAAGAGGAGAAAGTTCTGTCAGGGGGAGGGGGGTGGAGAAACAGAGTTTGACTAAGCTTGGGAGATGGAGAGCAGAAATGGAAAGAAGGTACAGGTGTGACTCAGATAGAGTGGCTGCTTGATTCTAGATAACAGTGCAAACACCACAGTAAACTGAGTCACATGAAGTGCAAATTAAAGCTATGTTTATACTGTACTGTGGTCTATCAACGGTGCAACAGCATTGTGTCTAAAAATGTACACACCTTAATTAGAAAATACTTCACTGCTAAAAATGCTATCACCTCAGCCTTCAATGAGTCATAAAAGTCTGTCTCTTATACACATCTGGATCATCTGTTCATATACATAGTGTGAAATATTTGATGAGTTCCTCATAGCAGATGTATAGAACTCCTAACCTCCCTACACGGCTATGCTAAAGTGAAGTGAAAGTCGCTCAGTCATGTCCGACTCACTGCGATCCCATGGACTATACAGTCCATAGAATTCTCTAGGCCAGCATACTGGAGTGGGTAGCTGTTCCCTTCTCCAGGGGATCTTCCCAACCCAGGGATTGAACTCAGGTCTCCTGCATTGCAGGCAGATTCTTTACCAGCTGAGCCATAAGGGAAGTAAACTATAATTCAACAAAATAAAGAGAGAGATTTGGAAGCAATTAAATTTGAGGCCCTGAGCAAGAAACAAATCTATCAATAACCAAAATCCTGCCCCTGTGAGCCTAGTGTCCCTTTTCTCTTTAGAGTAGAAAGATGGATGCAGAAAGTATTAAAAAACCTACAATCCAATAAATGTACTGCAATTCTAATTGAAGAATTTGTCCCAACACTCCAACTTGACATTTGGAAAGCATATTCTCATAGAATAACAATGGCATAAATAAATGTAGTTTATTGTAGTTTGGTTAGTGTGCTACTTGGCCTAGTCTGAGTAAAATGGCCCTTACCTGGAGGTAAGCCCAGGAATATAACTCCCTTGTTTCTGTAAGGAAATCCTACTGAATTCTTAGTTCCAGCCAAAAGAAACCATTTTTTGGAACCTGACCTTTTCAGAATACTTAAGGAATGTCTATGGTACTTATCAGAAGTGGTAGACATATTCAAAGATGTATTTTCATGTCTACGTCCTTGTTGGAAGGCAGGCACTGATTTGCCTTAAACCTACAGTATCTGGTACAGGTGATGAGATACTACTTCTATGATTAGTTTAGGTAAGACTGTGAGTTCTGTTTTGCTAGTAGGCTACTTCTCTTGCTGGCTTTGATGAGCCACAGAGCTATGCTGGGGAGGCCCATATGACAAGACCTAAGGGAGCATCCTCTGGCCAACAGCCAGCTAGAAACTGAGGCTCTGAGTCTAACAGCCCTTGAATAACTGAATCCTGCCAAGAGCCTGCTCTTTGTAAAAGCTCATTCCCCACTCAGTCCTTCCAGTAAGACCTCAGCCCTGGCTGATTATTTGCAACTTGTGAGAAGCCGTTTAGCAAAAGACCCAGCTAAACCACGTTTGGACTACTGACCTTCAAAAACTGTGAGATGACCTGAGTGCCCTTTTAGGTTGCTAAGTTTGTAGTAATTTGCTATTGAGCAACAGAAAATAAAATAAAATAAAACTAAGAAACCAAGTGCAGATTCATCTAACTATTCTGACCTTACCCATCCATGTTCAGACTAGCCCACCACCATTTCAACTGGGCCTTCAATGCTGTTTCAAAATAATCTGATTTACCTTCTTAACTTCCTAGCATATTAATTAAGGATTTTACTACAAAATTTCTCTGTTTGTTGAAACGCCCAAATTTCTGTTTATTCAATTATCCAATATTTCTTGGGTTCCTATCCTGTAAGCTGTCCCTATAAGATGCAGTAAGAGAAAGATGAAGTGGATGGTCTGGCAGACGAGTTGGTATTCTCATAAATATATGGTTTCCAAACAGAAATAAGTGATATGGAAAAGGGATAAGGTGGCATGAAAGTTCCAAAGAGGAGAAAGTTCTGTCAGGGGGAGGGGGGTGGAGAAACAGAGTTTGACTAAGCTTGGGAGATGGAGAGCAGAAATGGAAAGAAGGTACAGGTGTGACTCAGATAGAGTGGCTGCTTGATTCTAGATAACAGTGCAAACACCACAGTAAACTGAGTCACATGAAGTGCAAATTAAAGCTATGTTTATACTGTACTGTGGTCTATCAACGGTGCAACAGCATTGTGTCTAAAAATGTACACACCTTAATTAGAAAATACTTCACTGCTAAAAATGCTATCACCTCAGCCTTCAATGAGTCATAAAAGTAACATCAAACATCACTGATGGCAGATTACCAACAAAATACAATAATAATGAAAACGTCTGAAACACTGTGCAAATTACAAACACAATAATAAAAAGCCTGAAATATGACACACAGACATGAAGTGAGCAAGTGTTGTTGGGAAAATGGAGCCAATAGACTTGTTCAATTTGCCACAAACCTTCAATTTGTAAAAAAGGCATCGTATCTGCACAGGGCAATAAAGCAAAATGCTGTAAAACAAGGTCTGTTTGTAATGAGGTTTATTTCAGAAACAATAGTTTGCTTTATTTAAAGGAAACAAAAAGAAAGGCAAGATGTCTTTCTTATCCAGAGTGTCTATGTAGTGCTGAAAGGAAGAACAGTGGGAAGAACTGCAAAAGGCCAGGGGCCAGACTGGGATGGAACAAATGGTTAGAAAAGTCCCACCTTTAAATTGCAGGGCCATCTGAGGTCAGAGGAGTCATCTGGATGCACAGAACCAGGGAAAAAATGGATTAGAAGGAAGCCAGAGAATGCATTCGTTTGTTCAACAAATAATGCACCTAGAAGGAGCACCCTGTTCTACTCTCACGAAACTTGCAGACCAGCTGCTCAGCAGACCTAGCCGGGGTGCTATCCTGAACCTACCTCAGGCCACAATCCACTCTAGTTTGCAAACCAATAGCATAAGACAGGTCAGCTCTCAAGAAACTTTGGAGACAGACCAGCTGCTCAGCAGACCTAGCCGGGGTGCTATCCTGAACCTACCTCAGGCCACAATCCACTCTAGTTTGCAAACCAATAGCATAAGACAGGTCAGCTCTCAAGAAACTTTGGAGACTTCCATGGAACATTTAAGACAGCATATATATTAGACTCCTAGGGCTTCTACAGAGTACCATAAACTGGATAATTTAAAACCATCGAAGTTTATTTCCTCATAGTCCTAGAGGCTAGAAATCTGAAATGAAAGTGTCGGCAGGGACGCAGCACTTCCATAGGCTCTGGGGGGAATCTTCCCTTGCCTCTTCCACATCTTGAAGTTGCTGGTGTCCTTGGCTTGTGGCCACACCACTCCAATCTCTACCTGCATGGGCCTGCTGCCACCTCCTCTTCTGTGTTCTTTCTACTCTCCCGCTGCCTTTCTCACACAAGGACACTCATGATCCAGGATAAGCTTCTCCCTTCAGATCCTTAACTAACCACATCATTTTGCCATAAAAGTGAAAAATCATTCTTTTGCCATAATAGGTGGTATTCATAGGTTCTGGAGGTTAAGATGTAGACATGTTATTATTATTTTGGTCAAAAATGCTTACATTTCAACCTAAACTACTGGTGGAACTCTTCTGAGATGTATACCTTCCCTAATGTTTGCTGTTCTAATTAGCCCACACTCAAACCAGAGTAATTAGCAGGAAAGCACTGAAAACAGAAAAACCGTGTGGTTCTTTCAGGGACACAGAGGAAGGGAGGAAGACTATGAAGAGCTGCTTCCTATTGGAGAGCCAGCCTGGATAGGAAAGAAGACACAGAGAGTCACATTCATGGAGAAGAGCAATTGAACCCCCAGGCTTTAGCTCAGGGCACACAGAGAGCTACGCCCAAAAGAGGACTGGCTAGGGGCTCAACCAGAGGGATGCTGATGCGACGTGCCTTGTTCTGGATGTCACGGGGCTTTCTGAAAAGCCCCACAGTGCCTGCCATGCTCCTAGTTTCCTTTTCCTAAGGGATTTATTATGTACAGCTTGCCATGCTGTATATCCCATGACTCTTCTTTCCCGGTCAAAGGCAGCTAGATGAAGAACCAGTGGTTGATCCCAAGCCAGCCTCCTGCAGGCAGTCCATTGACCCTTATGGTGACTTGCTTGTGATGTATACCCCGTGGAGGTGCATCAGATGGGCTCATGACTGCTGATCCATCTGTCTTTTAGAGGCTTTAAATGGGAGACACCGAGAGCATCGAAAAACAATAGGGTGGGCTGAAGCCAGAGACACAGGAGGAAGGCAAGAAGCAGAAGCCCTAAGAGAGTAGAAGCTCTGTGTAAACAGAAGCTACGGCATGGGAAGGGCACTGGTAGCAGCAGCAGAAACCATAGCTGGTCAGGGAATAGGAGGTCCAACCTGGGAGGCAGAGGAGCAGAGATGGAAGAGCTGAGTTTTGAACTTGGGAAGCTATTAGAGCTGCTGTCGAACTTCTAGAACCACCTGCAGATGAAGGAGCTACTGTCCGATCCTGGCCTTAACAATGACCCATCTTTGCTTCTCTGTGAGGCTGCCCACCTGGTTTTATGTCTTCCCTCACTTCTCCACGTGGTCTCCTACTACATCTATGTGAACTTCAGCAAAAGAACTTGAAACCCAGCCTGCATGTCCCACTGGCGTCAACAAATACTTAATAACTAATTAATCCATCAGGGCACTGAGGAAATAGCTGCAAACCAACCCCTGTCCCCAAGAAGTGACGTGAGTCAAAGGACATTTTCGTGCCTAGCAGTGGCTTCAGGCTTTCATTCAGTTGTAGGCATTAACATCCAGTATGAAAACACTTTTAAAATGGCAATGTATTTGTAAATGACAATTAAATTACTTTGTGGTAATTTTAAAAATATGCATTACTATATAATTAAGTGCTTAACTTTCAATTAACACTAACAGCTCCTCTTACAAACCAAAATTAAATTAAGTGGGGACTGATCATTTCCCTTCCCTTTAAAGAATGAACCTACTTTAGTTGCTGAAAATGAATATTAGATGATAGATTGTCATGTTCCACGTATTTTGCAACTTTTTCAGCGGCGGCATCTTTTTAGCTCTATTATGCTCTTGACATCTGTTGAGCCTAAGAATCTCTGTGGAACTTTAAATATTTTATTTTAAATTTGTTTATTTATTTTCGACTGTGCTGGGTCTTCACTGCTTTCATTGCTGTGCGGGCTTTTCTTTAGCTGTGGCAAGCAGGGGCTACTCTCTAGTTGTGGTGCGAGGGCTTCTCACTGCAGGGGCTTCTCTTGTTGCAGAGCACTGGCTCTAGGGAGCATGGGTTCAGGAGTTGTGGCTCCTGGGCTCTAGAGCTAAGGGATCAAACCCATGTCCCCTGTACTGGCAAGTGGATTCTTTACTACTGAGCCACCAGGGAAGTCCTGGAACTTTAAACACATATTGTTTTTGATGTCTTACCCTGGGAGACTCTGATTAATGAGGAATTCAACTAACTGATGAGAGCTGTAGGAAGTGGGGGTGGGTTACATGTACTTTTTGCCTTGATTCAAGTTCAATCAACTGAACTTATATAGCCTGACCCCTAGCCTGGTGATGAGCGGGCCATGTACATCAGCACGGCTGATATCTGTGGGAGGGAGAGGCCCGCCCCTTTGGTTTTCATCAGTGATCCTTTTGTTTGCAGTGGTTATTCAGAAAAGCTCTTCTCTGAGGGTGATAGAGTATGGCTGTCCTTTCACTGCTCCCTTCAAAACCCTTCAGGTCTGACAAGCAACTGAGACAGTGTTGAGAGGAACAAGCTTTAGCCTGGTATGTGTAACTACATCCTAAATTTCAGAGTGCTAGAGACTAGGATCATGGCATCTGGTCCCATCACTTCATGGGAAATAGATGGGGAAACAGTGGAAACAGTGTCAGACTTTATTTTTCTGGGCTCCAAAATCACTGCAGATGGTGACTGCAGCCATGAAAGTAGAAGACGCTTACTCCTTGGAAGGAAAGTTATGACCAACCTAGATAACATATCCAAAAGCAGAGACATTATTTTGCCAACAAAGGTCCATCTAGTCAAGGCTATGGTTTTTCCAGTGGTCATGTATGGATGTGAGAGTTGCACTATGAAGAAGGCTGAGCACCCAAGAATTGATGCTTTTGAACTGTGGTGTTGGAGAAGACTCTTGAAAGTCCCTTGGACTGCAAAGAGATACAATCAGTCCATCCTAAAGGAGACCAGTCCTGGGCGTTCATTGGAAGGACTGATGCTGAAGCTGAAACTCCCAATACTTTGGTCACCTCATGCGAAGAGTTGACTCATTGGAAAAGACCTTGATGCTGGGAGGGATTGGGGGCAGGAGGAAGAGGGGACGACAGAGGATGAGATGGTTGGATGGGATCACCAACTCGATGGACATGAGTTTGGGTGAACTCCATGGGCAGGGAGGCCTGGTGTGCTGTGATTCAAGGGGTCACAAAGAGTCGGACATGACTGAGCGACTGAACTGAACTGAACTGAGAGACATCAAACTGTGACCTGAAGAATACAGGAGGAAGCAGGCTCTTACCTGCACCACTGTGATGCACTGTATGCAAACAGGTGGCTCTGGCACAGCTTTCATGAAGACACTCATAGCATATGATGAAAACACCTTCCCTTGGCTTTACTTACATGCATATATGGGTCAGTTGGTAAAGAATCTCCTGCCATGCACGAGACCCAGGTTTGATCCCTGGGTCAGGAAGATCCCCTGGAGAAGGAAATTGCTACCTATTCCAGTATTCTTGCCTGGGAAATCCTATGGACAGAGGAGCCTGGTGAGCTATAGTCCATGGGGTCGCAAAGAATCAGACACAACTGAGTGACTAAACCACTCCCACTGGCAGCACATTTTCTCCCCTGTAGAAATAAACAGGATTATTAGCTTCATAGATTATATTATTTTTAGGGCTTATAAAAACTCTGTTGANGGCGTTCATTGGAAGGACTGATGCTGAAGCTGAAACTCCCAATACTTTGGTCACCTCATGCGAAGAGTTGACTCATTGGAAAAGACCTTGATGCTGGGAGGGATTGGGGGCAGGAGGAAGAGGGGACGACAGAGGATGAGATGGTTGGATGGGATCACCAACTCGATGGACATGAGTTTGGGTGAACTCCATGGGCAGGGAGGCCTGGTGTGCTGTGATTCAAGGGGTCACAAAGAGTCGGACATGACTGAGCGACTGAACTGAACTGAACTGAGAGACATCAAACTGTGACCTGAAGAATACAGGAGGAAGCAGGCTCTTACCTGCACCACTGTGATGCACTGTATGCAAACAGGTGGCTCTGGCACAGCTTTCATGAAGACACTCATAGCATATGATGAAAACACCTTCCCTTGGCTTTACTTACATGCATATATGGGTCAGTTGGTAAAGAATCTCCTGCCATGCACGAGACCCAGGTTTGATCCCTGGGTCAGGAAGATCCCCTGGAGAAGGAA
The DNA here is from genome assembly GCA_006410615.1 of Neotragus moschatus. Lineage (NCBI taxonomy): Eukaryota > Metazoa > Chordata > Mammalia > Artiodactyla > Bovidae > Neotragus > Neotragus moschatus. Next base: position 891,776 of record SJYA01001450.1, on the reverse strand, counting down.
ATTGCTACCTATTCCAGTATTCTTGCCTGGGAAATCCTATGGACAGAGGAGCCTGGTGAGCTATAGTCCATGGGGTCGCAAAGAATCAGACACAACTGAGTGACTAAACCACTCCCACTGGCAGCACATTTTCTCCCCTGTAGAAATAAACAGGATTATTAGCTTCATAGATTATATTATTTTTAGGGCTTATAAAAACTCTGTTGACTCTTACTAGTCATAAGCGAGTCCCAGGAAATCACGAAGGTGCACTTTCCTCTGAGCCAAGCACAGTTTTACGTGCCAGGGAAAGAACCCAGGGAAGGGTGCTAGCAACTTCACTTGCTGTCAGGGGTATAAGAAGCCAAAGAAGAGTCTTTTAGGTCAGTGGGGTTCCCATGTTTTCGCAAAGAAAAGTCAGAGGGACATAGCGAGACCAAGAACTTTTGAATCAGACCCACCTAAGTTCAAATTTAAATCCTACCATCTATCAGCAGTCTGATCTCAGTAGTCAGTGAACAGCAGCAGGCAGCGAGGGGTGATGTTTACAGACTCCAGGGAGAGACTGCCTGGATTTGAATCCTGGCTCAAGTTTCTCAACCTCCCTCCATTTCAGTTTCTTCATCTATGAGATGGACATACTCACAATGAAGAATTAATCTACCCAAAGAGAAGTCTGGTCTTTGCTCTCAGCTACTAAGAGGTGCTCTCTAGACCCCCAGAATATCCTACCTCTTGGGGAGTGTATTTACCTGGAGCTTTGGCCACTAGCCAATCTAAGAATGTGATTTTATGATGATAGCTTTGGCTCACATGGTAGCAATTGTGTCCCTGGGAAGAACTAGAGACTGAAGGTCAACCATGCAGGCAGCATGTGATTTGAGCCCCAGTAAAACTCTGGACATCGAAGGCTCCGGGGAGCTTCCCTGGTTAGCTGTCCATTGTGCACAGGGTCACACACCCTCACCAGAAGGAATGAATGCTGTTTAACTGGAAACCACTTGTGGATCTATCCTGGTCTCTGCTCCATACCTATTCCTGGGGCTGATTTTTATCCCTATCCTTTTCCTGTGATAAATCATAAGGATGGGCACAGCATCATTCAGTGAGTTCTGTGAGTCCTTCTGGTGGATTTTTGAACTTGAGGATGGTGTTGAGAACCCCTGAACTTGAAATTGGTGCCAGTAGTGAGGCTAGTCTGGTGTAATCTTGTAGTTGGCTAAGTCTCACATGAGTTGAAACTTCTGCATTCCCTCATATAGCATCAGTTTTGACATGCAAAACATGTAGGACAATATATGAAAGTGTGAGTAAGTGAAAGTGTTAGTTGCTAAGTCATGCTTGACTCTTGCAATCCTATGGACCGTAGCCTGCCAAGTTCCTCTGTCCATGGGGATTTTCCAGGCAAGAATACTGGAGTGGATTGCTATTCCTCCTCCAGGGGATCTTCCAGACCCAGGGATTTAACTCATGTCTCCTGCATTGACAGGCAGATTCTTTACCATGGATAAGTTGCTCTGTAAATGCTGGCTATTATTTTATACACTTTACACACATTCACAAATCATTTTAAAAATGAACGTGTACTATGTGCCCGTTTCTATGTTGAATGGCTCAAATGGATCATCTCATTTATTTCCCAACTAACTCTATGAGGTAACTGAATGACACTTACCTAAGTTAATTCAATGAGCTGAAGCCAGGACTTAAACCCAGACCTTTCTGCCTTGAGCACAGACCGAGATTTCATGAAAGTCTACCCTACAGGTTGATAGGCTAAACTGCCCCATAAGATACCTCTGTTGAGGGTATTCTCGGACTGCAGTGCTAGGGTTACAGATGATGTTTGCAAGTCCCCAAGCAGACTGATCAATATGTGGGCCCACAGCCATCAAGTTTCCACAGTTTGTCCTTCCTGCATAGAAACACACAAATAGTTCTGCAGGAAAAATCTGGAAGAGCCACACTTTTGAAATTGGTTCACTGGCCAACAGCAGAGAATAGTACCCTCACCCCAAACTTGTCATTTCTTTTCCAAGCAATTATCATTTTGTATATTTGTAGCTCTGGGAGGGGCAATCTCTACTCTTGATTGAATTCTGTACTGTCATATGAAATGAACAAACATTTGAAGTTTCTGAATTAGAGCGTATCGAATTCCATTATAGTATCAATAAAATGAAAGAAGCAATAAATTTAGTGTAGAACCTTTAGGGGGAAAATCTAATCACTATGAAATTCTACACACTTAAAATCTCTGGAAGCTGTGTTTCTCTTTCTCACTCCTCTTTTTTTTTTTTTTTTTTTTTACTACTTTTGTAGAACTAGATGCCATTTCAATACACTTTGCTGCTGCAAATATCCAAATGTTGTCTAGAAAAAGAACTGACAACAAGCCCTGCAGCAGCTTTTCTCCTTTCGTGGGTCATACGGATGATACAGTCACCATTTCACCTCTCCTTGGCAACTAGAACCCCACCTCTTTCTCCGTTCCAGTCTTGTTCATTTCAACTTCCTTTTTCTTTAGTGTCTTAAAAATTTGACTTTGTTTTTCTTGCTTTCCAGGGTACACTCTGTGCTTATGAAAATGTGCTATTAATAGCAATGTTTCAAATTGAGATAATTCCTCAAATTGCATGTTGCCAGGTTGCCATGGGACCCAATTTTTCATTAAGTTCACTTGGTTCATCTTTTGGGTGCCTACTCACCTTGAAAAGTGTTAAAGAGCTCTTAAAAACCCAGGGTAACCCTCTTATGATTTAACTGGTATGCGGTGGGAAAGGACCAATATACCCAACTGTCCCCAAGTTCTCACCGAAGATAATTATTCAACCCCTCTGTTTCATTCTGTTAATATAGGTATTTGGTAAAAAATCCAGACCTAGGATAATACCTTAATACCTTTCCATCCACCTTGAATGGTACTGTGAGCTTCAAATGATATAACATACATCAGAGAAAAGTCCTTTGCCAACTGTCCTTTACAAATGCAGGAGATTATTATAACATTAACTTGGGTAATGAGTGCTGGCTATTCAATATTTTGACAAATAAACTGAAAGCTTTGTTCATTAACTAGATTTTGAGAGGTGTGAACCCCAACTAAATTGATAATGCTTGCTGATCCTTAATGCTGCTAATTTAGTCATAACAATGTTACAGACTGTGTCTTCTTTCAAGGTTGAACTATTTTGGCAGATTAATGGCTGAGCATATTTCCCCTATAGTATTTATTTAAATATAATTACTTCTTGGAGAATGAACCTAAGTTTAAGAAAAGGCTTTAGTGGAAACACATGCAATGAGCTTGTGAACCCAAATGACATTGAAACATGTATACTATCATGTAAGAAACGAATCGCCAGTCTAGGTTCGATACAGGATACAGGATGCTTGGGGCTGGTGCACTGGGATGACCCAGAGAGATGATATGGGGAGGGTGGTGAGAGGGGGGTTCAGGATTGGGAACTCATGTACACCCATGGTGGATTCATGTCAATGTATGGCAAAACCAATACAGTATTGTAAAGTAAAAAAAATAAAATAAAATAAATTATAAAAACCAAAAAAAAAAAAGAATTAATCTGATCATGTAAAATATCATAAATGCACTTGAGCAGATGTCCAGGACTCCCAAGCTCTTCACATTTCCCAGCTTGCACAGGTAGTGCATTTTCACAATTAAACTGATTCTCCACTTCAGGACCCCCAGGCGCATAGTGTTCAGTTTGCGGACTTCAGACTAAATTCTGGAGGGTGGAAGCCTTCTTTCCCTTGTGTCTTCTGCCCGTAGCACATGGTGCTTTCTTAGCAGTGACGTTATGAGCACACACTCACGTGACACACTTCCTGCTAATGCAGGCTCCTGTCTGCTGTGAATTCATGGCGTCCTTGTAATAATTCCATGGTCCCCAAGGGGGCCACACGCTGCAAACTGGGAACTTTTCTGCAAGAGAAGTCCTTGACATCTTATTTGGCAATTGAGGAGGGACAGCTTCTGACCTGTCCCTGACCTGTGACCACTCCCACAGCCTTGCCATTCCCCCACTCAGACCCGAGGGTGAGAAAGCGCTGTCACAGATGAAGTTATTCAGAGCCCCCATGCCTATCCCATTTCCTGGGAACTGAAGTCTCTCCTTTCAGTCTGACTCATGTTCCTTTCCTCAAGGAAACACTCCTTTAGTTATAGACAGTTACTCTTCCTTCTGTGTTGCCACACCTTTGAAATATAATTCTATCATTTCATCTCAAAATACTGTAAGTCCCTGTTGCCAGATCTGTATCCCTTAGCAGTCTGTGAGCTGTCTGAGGTCAGGTGCCATGTATTACTCATGTCTGCATTACCACTGTGTGTGTGCTCAGTTGCTCAGTCTTGTCCAACTCTTTGTGACCCTATGGACTGTAGCCCGCCAGGTTTCTCTGTCCGTGGGATTTTCCTGATGAGAATACTGGAGTGGGTTGCCATCTCTCCAGGAGATCTTCTCGACCTAGGGACAGAACTCATGTCCCCTGCGTCTCCTGAACTGCAGGCAGATTCTTTACTGCCGAACTACCGGGGAAGCTGACTGAGAAAGTACCAGCTTTCAAGTGCCAGCTGTCATGGCTCATGAGAGGATCTGCCTGGAGCACTGGGGTGCAGAGGATTTTGATGCCAACTCCTGGCTCGGCAGGAAGAGTGCTATGATTGATTAGCTATGTCTGTGCTGAGAGCAGGAGGGGAGAGCTAAGAGCTTTCCCATAGAGGTGTGAGCGCGATAATGTCTGTGGCATGGATGGAGAGTGCTTTCTGGTTCAAACTCAGTAGATATCTAGTCACAGAGAAGCCTGGCAAGAACAGATTACAAATACTTCTTTATCCCTCTCTTAACCTCAACTCTCTCAGAAAATCTCCGTTTATTGACTCTTCCCCGCCCCTACACCTTCCACAAGGGATTTCTCTTCCTACTTCACCCTCAGTGATAGTATGGCACTGAACGTGAAAGTGAAAGTTGCTCTTTTGTGTCCAACTCTTTGCGACCTCATAGACTATACAGTTCATGGAATTTTCCAGGCCAGAACACTGCAGTGGGTAGCCTTTCTCTTCTCCAGGGGATCTTCCCAACCCAGGGATCAAACCCAGGTCTCCCACATTTCAGGCAGATTCTTTACCAGCTAAGCCACAAGGGAAGCCCAAGAATACTAGAGTGGGTAGTCTAACCCTTCTGCAGTGGATCTTCCTAGCCCAGGAATCGATCTGGGGTCTCCTGCATTGCAGGTGGATTCTTTACTGACTGAGCTAATACTTCTGAATCACAGCCAGGGGGAAATAAGAAAATTACCTTCCCTCTTAAGCTATAGGAAGTCTCCTTCCTCCACTGTCCTGCATCAGTACTTTAATAATACCTATGTCATCAAGTAAAATGTACAGGTTGATCTGGGGTGACTTAACATCAGACACCTTGAAAGATGAGACTTCACCTGGTCAAAAGATTCCTGGCATTTTGGAATCTAGGATACTTTATCTGGTTATTTATAACTGGGAGGTCACTCAAAGAGAGAGAAGACTAAGGCACCAAGCAAGTATATAATTACTGGGATGTACCCTGTCAATTCCAAAAATGCGTGAGCTTTCTTACTTTCTTTTTGAAATGCCTATCAGTGCTGTTTGCACAATTTCACTTGGCATTTTGAGAACATCACTCCTGATGACCCATTCTGGAATGATTTGGCTTTTATTACCTTCTTGAATTGCTTTAGATAAACCATGAATGTCCAAGCTAGAATTCCAGTTCTGCACTCAGTAAGGCTTTAGCATCTACGTATGTGACTGTGAATGTTCCCACACAATCAACTGATTGTTTATCACAAAGACTGAAAAGAAGCTGGAATGAAGATTTCTGTAAACGGAAGGGAATAAATTTATACAAGCCCCATGGGGTAATGAAAACACCCACTAGTCTGGTCTCAGGGACCAACTCTATCTGCCAAAAAAATTCTATGTAGATCTAGGATGGAAATAACCTTGGCAGAACCCCAGACCTCTAGTGGGTCACCCATCCAGGGCATCAGATTGGAGTCAGGCTCAGTAACATTTCACCTTCCACAGACCACACACAACTCTTTGTAGGGATAAGAGACAGATCCCCTCGGAGTTTCCATGAGGTTGTTGGGGGCACAAATTCTCAGTCGTCATGTGGGATAGTCCTCTTGCTAGAGGCTAAGATGTTCCACTTCTAGGAAATAGAAGTGTTCTGTCTCCAGTTAATGGGGGACTATGCTTATCTTTCATGGATTTTTCCAACTGAAAGCAAACAAGCAAGCAACTGGTTTAGATTTATCTTCTGAGACTTGGACCCATGATGGCTGGGCACACAGTGCTAGGAGTCCTCTGTTCCATCTGCCCGTGGCATGGGGGGGGGTGTGTGTCACTAAATCTGGTGGTGTGGCTGAGTAACAGCGACCTGTAATTTGGAGTCAGTATAAAACCAGACAGAAATTCTGACTCTACCAGTCAAGTGCTGTGAGATTAACAGCACATGATTGTATCTCTTTTTCCCTTTATCAACTTTTGCATCTGAAAAATGGGCATAATACTGTTTTTCTCATAGGATTGCAAAATTAAACAAAGTTACATATATAACTTGCCATATAGTGGAGATTCAAAATAGCTAATACATATGTGGAATCTAGAAAATATATGATCTTATTTGCAAAGCAGAAACAGAGACAGAGACATAGAGAACAAATATATGGAAAATAAAGGGGAAAGGGGGGTGGGAGGAATTGGGTTATTGGAATATCAGTGACATATATACACTACTATGCATAAAATAGATAATAATGAGAATATAATGTATAGCACGGAAAACTCTACTTAATGCACTGTGGTGACACAAATGGGAAGGAAGTCCAGAAGGGAGGGATACATGTATATGTACAGCTGATTCATTTTGTTGTATAGTTGAGACTAACACAGCACTGCAAAGGAACTATACTCCCCCCAAAATTAATTTTCATGTCAATGTATAGCAAAACATACAGTACTGTAAAGCAAAACAAACTAAAAAATAAAAATTAAAAAAAAACAAAAACAAAAATAAAACCCAAAACAGCATAGCCATTTTCTTATTATTGCTATTGCTACAGGTGTGTCACCATATCTTTGCTGTGAGTTTGGTTACGACACACACGTGATTTTGGTGCTACTTTCTCATATTACATCCCCAACCTGCCACTCAGACAAAAGTTTGTTTTCCCTTACAGTGACTAGAATCCCTTTTTGTTATTTCTGAGACATGGCCGCTTTCTCATGCCAAAGAGGCTTGTTTCTCCTGGACTGAGGCTCACTTCTTCTCACACTGCTATTACACCCACTTGTTCTAAACTCTTCCGTCTACTTTCCTTCTTGGGCCTCCCTGGTGCCTCAGTGATAAAGAATCTGTCTGCCAACGTAGGAAACTCAGGTTTGAGCCCTGGGTCGGGCAGACTGCCCTGGAGAAGGAAATGGCAACCCACTCTAGTACTCTTGCCTGGGAAACACCATGGCTAGAGGAACCTGGCGGGCTACAGTCCATGCGGTCACAGAGAGTCGAACATGACTAGTGAGTGACTAACAACATTTTCCCTTTTACCCTGGATGAGGAGATTCACTGATGTGAAATAAAACCTGGCTGTGTGACTTTCAGACATTGCTTAAATGATCTGTGCTTTAGTTTTCTCATTTATGAAATAGGAAGGATAGCAGAACCCATCTCCTAAGACTGTCGTGAGGAATTTGTTTGTAAATTCCTTAGAACAGGGCCTGAAACACAGTAAGCACACTGAAAATATCTGTTACACAAAAATACAAGGAAACAAAACAGAAGTAGAAATCTTGATAGGAGGTGTAACCGTAGGGCTGCAGAATAAGCTCCTTTTACCTGGCTCCTTTCTTTCTGTCTTTTAACACCCCCATCCCAGAATTGGGAAGACAGTGACAGCCAAATTTGAGTTTGAACTTGAAGCCAGTTTGACTTGAGAGAGGGGTATAGGCTGCACGGTAAAAGGGGCCACGTCTCATTTGGCTCAGTCTCACTCGTGAGGACTGGGCTTCATGGGGGATTTGTATTAATTCAGAGCTAAGATGGTAAAGAATTTGCCTGCAATGCAGGAGACCCAGGTTTGATCCCTGGATCAGAAGGACTCCCTGGAGAAGGGAATGACAATCCACTCCAGTATCCTTGCCTGGAGAATCTCACGGACAGAGGAGCCTGGTGGGCGATAGTCCATGAGGTCACAAAAGAGCTGGACATGACTGAGCAACTGAGCATGAAGGAAAAATAAAGGACCTAAAACAGGGTTTCTGAGTATGCCCAGGGCCTGTCTCTTTTAGCTGCTCTCCTGAACCTGCTAAACATGACTTTACTTTGTGCCCAGCACAGGCAACTGTAGAGTTTGTGGGGTTCTTGTTTTTGCTTTTTTTCAGATCATTCTTCTCATGGCCTGTGAGGATGGACAGAAGTTCTCTGGTGGCCTTGCCAACATCAGGTCAATCAATGCATGTATAGGAAAATCTAGAGATCTGAGGAATGTTGCCATGAAGAGCAAACGGGAACATAAAACACTTCCGCTCAAAGAACAAATAGATCCTCATGGAAGTTTTTTCAATCAGACACTCAGAGTGGTCTCTGGACCACTGATGGCTGTTGGTATGGGTCCACAGAGATACAAGCACAGTAAAACAAGCGGCACACTAGGGAGAAAGGCACGTTCTTCTACGGTTTCCTTTCTGCTTGAGACACAATTATAAGAAAATAATTCTGGAAACAAGAGCAACTATCCTGTAACCACAAAGCACTAACTTTAAAGGCCAACATAGTAAGGGCAGCAGTTCAGAAACTTAGAAGGAAATGAGGTCCTTGGTGACATCATTGAGCAACTGAAATAACATCAGAAACACTTCTTCTTTGACCTCTTTATGTGAAAAAATAAATTCCTAATTTTTCAAGTCACTGGTCATGTTTTCTGTTACTTCAAGTGAAAAGTTTTCTGATTAATTCACTTCTTGACCTTTTTCCTGCCTTTCTCATGAATCTAGACTTACCCCTTTTCTCTTTCCCCACCATTCTAAACCCTAGCTTTCCTGCAAAGCTAAGTTCAGTCAGAGGAGAGGTCCTTTTCCCAGAGCTGAAGGTAACCTTACCGTGTCTCTCTTTAATAGATGAAGGAATCGAGGGAGGGAGAAGTTCAAAGATTTCGCCAGAACATACATGGACTGGGTGCCGGCACCTAGCTCTTCTGATGCCTAACCCTGGAATTGTAACTCCCTGAGAGTTCTGCTATATGGGAAATAACTGAGTGAAATACGTTGAGGGATCATATCATTTTTGATTTTATAGGCCCAGTCTCTAGCACAGTGACTATACACCAGTTCTTACAAAGGTTTGTTAAATAAATAAGTGCAGCCCCAACTATATCATAAGCTCCATGAGATGACTTCTCCATAACTGGCTCCTCAGGACCCAGGATGGTGCATGGCACACAGTAGATGCTCAATAAAACATTTGAGTAGACTAACGAAATTGCTGATAAATGTGATGCCGTCTTTAAGGAGTAAGGCAGGACCTCCCTGGTGGTTCAGGAGTGAAAAGTCCACCTGCCAATGCAGGGGACATGAGTTTGATCCCTGGTCTTGGAAGATTCCACATGTCCTGCAGAAACTAAGCCCATGCACTACAGCTACTCAGCCTGTGCTCTAGAGCCTGGGAACTGCAACTACTGCGCCCACGTGCCCCAGCTACTGAAGCCTGTGTGCTCTAGAGCCCGTACTCCACAACAAGAGAAGCCACTGCAACAAGAAGGTCATGCACGGCAATGAAGACCCAGCACAGCCAAAAATAAACAAATAACATAAAATAAAAACAGACGGAGGGGATAACTAGTCAAAGGCACTGAAATTCAAAGCATTAGGTACTTAATATCAAGAATGGGGGGGTACACACAAAAAGTTAAACTCTTGTACTCAGGAGCTAGGGGGTGGGGTTTAGATTTCAGCATGGTCACTAACTAGCAGAACAGTCATGGACAAGTTACATCACCTGTCTGAGCCTCAATTTCCTTACAGGCAGAAGCAGAAATAGGAACGGTACCTCTTTCATGTTTTTTTTTTTTTCTCCCTGAGGATAAAATGGAATCACATGAACATGAAAGATGTAGCATGGTGTCTGATATGTAGAAAAACATCAATATACATTCACTATTATTACTGTCTATGCTTTAGGTGCAAATAACATTTCTTAAAGAGGTGTGAGAAGGCAATATAGTTTCGTACAGACAAAGCAGTGCCATCCAGGTTGACTTGATGCAAATGGGTTATAATGAGGGGCTGCTTTTTTTGGTGTAGGTAGCTCATTTTATTTACAGTTTGAAGAGGGAGAAAGCTAAGCAGATGGCCTGGTGACACAAAGGGCTGCAGCCTACTGTTGCTGGAGCTTGTAGAAATGGAACCCCATGGCTGCCAGCTTGGACGAACTTCAAACAAGTCCCACAAAAAGCGTAACTCACCCATGAGGGGGTGAGGAACTTGGTGTGAGGCTCTCGAAAGTGCAAAGAACACGATCATTATGCTCGTGGCAGCTTGACTCAGCGCTGGGGTCTGGCCCGAGACCGGATGGGAAGCTGGTGTCAGAAAACTATAGTCAGACAGCGAGGGCACCCTGTGGAGGGACTCCAGGGATGGAAGTCTTTGAAAACCCCTGACACCAGAATAACGACAAATTACCAACAGATGGCGTGAGTCACGGAAGCAGAGTCCTAGTGGAGCATCTGCAAACTCACGGCCAAGGTCCTGCCCTGCTGGGCTGAATGGGCAGACGCGGGTCCTGGCCCAGATGGCCACGAAGGTCACCGGGAGGGACACCAGCCGTAGGGAGGGAGCTGGTACAGCCTGCAAGGCCTACAGAGGCTTGCCAGGGTCAAACACACCAAAATATCCTGGCCGGTAAACTGGACAGTTTGGGGGGTACTTACTGGTTCAGGAAAAGAAAAATGTATCGGGGGAGGAAGAAAGGAAGATGGAGAGTTTGGGGAGGCATTTAGCAGAAAAAAAAAACCTCCTGGTCATCATTCTGGGAGCTTGTGGAAGACATTTTGTTTCTCACACACTGACTGGAAGGTTTAGCTTCCCATCAGAATCGTCCTGTGGATATCTCTATTTCCTGCCTATTTTCCCTGCCATTATTTTATAAAATAAAGCCAAATGCAAAACCCTATGCAAAAGTATCCAAGTAAATCATGAGTATTTTTCTCTTTCCAACAACACAGAAATGCATAACGTGTGCCCGGATGCAGACATGCAATGATGAAAAGAAAACACGAAATTCTATTTTAAAAAAACTCTTGGATGGAATAAAGTCCTCACGGAATTCCATCTGAAGACAAAGCCTGTCTTCTGGGGTTCCACCTTCTACATGTTATACACTCCCTTACCTTGTCTGGGACCATTTCTTAACCCACTTCTGCTACTTGAATTTCAGCTCCTCTAAAGTCAGCATCATATACCACCTACCTAACATTTAGTGGGTCCTCAATTAATGACTGATGACTGAATGGATAAATACATGCACACAGGGCAATGGAGTAATCATTAACTTACTTCCCCAGGAACGGCACTGCAGTTTTTAAAATTTTTATTTTTAATTGGAGGATAATTGCTTTACAATATTGTGACAGTTTCTGCCATACATCAACATGAATCAGCCAGAAGTTTACATAAGTCCCCTCCCTCTTGAACCTCCTTCCCACCTCCCTCCCCAACCCACCCCACGAGGTGGTCACAGATCACCAGCTTTCGGTTCCCTGCATCATACAGCAAATTCCCACTGGCTATCCATACAGACACATATGTTAATGTATATGTTTCAATGCTACTCTCTCAGATCATCCCATCCTCTCCTTTCCCCACTGTGTTCAAAAGTCTGTGTCGCCTTTGCTGCCCTGTGACAGAATCATCAGTATCATCTTTCTGGATTCCACACACTATGCATTAATACATTACAAGAGTCTTTCTGAGGGGGCAGCGGACGAGAGTGCCAGGCTGCAACGGCGCGGGAACAGCTGAGAGGAGCCACCGCACTTCCCNATTCATTCAATTTTTGTCCACAGTTTTATGCTAGGAGAGGCCTTAAATGAGAGGGTTTGGGGTTTTTTTTTAAGTGCAGTTAGTTCTTTATCAGAATCATGAGCTACATGCAAGTACGTTAAAACAAACTGCAGTGCATTTTTACCATCCTAAGTAATAGCCAAGCTTAACTTAAGATATTATTGTTAGGAACCTGTGAGTGGAGGCTGGAAAGAGGGTAGATGAAGACTGGGAGAGAAGAGGCGTGGGAGTAAAGAGTAGAACGCATTTCAAAAAGCCATATGCCAAGGTTTTCAATTTACATACCAGTTCATTCATATTAGAAAAAGAATGATGAATAAGAAGTTACCAGTCTTGTTATTGCTTCATAATTCAAAGCTAACAAGCCCTGTAGCCTTCATGTGCATCACCAGTGGTTCCACTCTTCCCAGCATGAGATTTCCCTGGACTTGTTTACTGGGAGGACTCATTACAACACAGACTGCTGGGCCACCTCTGAGGATTTCCTGATTCAGTAGCTCTGGGATGGGTCGTGAGAGTTTGCATCACGACCAGCTGCAAGGGGATGGCAATGCTGCTGGTCCGAGGACCACACTTTGAGAACCTCCGGTCTACATACCAGTGGGTATGCTAGCCAGAGACTGGCTGGCTTCTGCCCTTTTCAGAATTACCATGGAGCACAAACACGCACTCCGGCTCCGTTTCTCATGGCACTCTGGAAAATGATTCAACGACATGGCTTCAAACAGAGGTCCAACTTTTTGCCTCATTGTCTGTGTTCTGAATCCAACCTAGTTTAATATTTTGGAAAATGTTACCCTTTTCTGTACTGAGCAAAGTAAATATTTTGTCAGTTGTTAAGGATGAGCTGCAGAGTAAGACCTAAAGATGTATCCAAATTCAGCAGGAAGGCTTGGAGCTGGTTCGGAACTTTCTCCAGATTGTGATTTGTAATGTATTTCAGAAGCCAGCAGAAATACCAACCACTCGATCTATTAAGAAAAGGCTGAATGAACCTTTTCACAGCACATTTTTTTTTTCCACACCAACTCTCATTACGCTTGGCAAAAAAAAAAAAAGAGAGAGAGACAAGTGCTTTTCTGCCCATAGGATTTCATCAGAGTATTGTTCTCATATAAAGAACTTTGTGGCAGAGTTTTAGAATCAGAAGAAATTTTTAACAATCTCTTTGCAATGGTTGAAATAACTAAGGCCCAGGAAACGTAAATGCCATTTGCCCGAGGATCAGACAGCAGTAGAACTGGAGTTGGAATTAAATCCAAAGGCTCCTGATTCCTGGGCCAGCACTTTTCTTATGACAACATACCACCTCCATGCAGACGAGCTGTAAGAAACTGATTTCAAAAACACAATACTACCAATAATGTATTTTGCACTGCACTTTCCCCGACAACTCCTAAACCAAGTGGTTACTGATGGCTTCACTTATGGTGAGAGGGCTGGGGGGCAGACAGAGGACATCTTGGGAAGGTGCTCTTCTCACCTTCCTGCCTAAGAATTTCCAGAAGCATCTCCCATTATAGTGCCTCCCTGGTAGCTCAGCTGGTAAAGAATCTGCGTGCAATGCAGGAGACCCTGGCTCAATCCCTGGGTTGGGAAGATCCCCTGGAGAAGGGATAGGCTACCCACTCATTTTCTTGGGCTTCCTTGGTGGCTCGGAAGGTAAAGAATTTGTCTGCAATGCGGGAGACCTGGGTTTGATTCCTGGTTTGGGAAGATGCCCTGGAAAAGGGAATAGATAGCTACCCACTCCAATATTCTTGCCTGGAGAATTCCAAGGACAGAGGAGCCAGGCAGGCTATAGTTCATGGGATTGCAAAGAGTCGGACATGACTGAGTGACTTTCACTTTCATGGGCTAAGATGGTAGAAATATAGCCATTAATATGGTGACATTCACATTTTGACAAAGAAATATGTTGGGGGAGGATTATAGAGGGCAAGGGATCTCAGAGATCATCAGGGTCACATATCTTATGTGTAGACGTGAAATCAAAACTCTCAGGACTTGAGGAACTTGCCTGGGCGCTCAGGCTATTAAGTGGCACAGCTAGGACTTCCCTGGAGGCCCAGTGGTTAAGAACCCACCTTATAATGCAGGAGATGCAGGTTTGATATCTGGTGGGGCAACTAAGATCCCACATGCTGCCAAGCCACTGAGCCCTCGCACCACGACTGCTGAGCGTGTGTTTCACAACCAGAGGATCCATGTGCTGCAATGACAGCATGTTTCTGCAATGTTAGCTACACCAGGCACACCACTTTAAGAACTCTACATGGATTATTGCGTCTAATCACTCATGTCACTCAGGAAGTTAGAATACCATAGGGTAAGAAATGGAAATGAAGGATGAAATGAAGTAATGAACGCGAAGTGCTTAGCACAGAACCTACACTGTTTTTCCAGGACACAAGACTGGCTATTAAATGCAATAATCCAAGGTAGGGATTTAGAACAGCTCTTGGCTCAGAGAGCACACTAATACTAGCTGCTATTATCACATTTTCTCCTATTTCTTCATATGGAACAGACCAAAGAAATTGGATCTAGATGAAAGTTATGAGCCATGCAAGATTCAAACATAGGTAATATCCCTGGGAACCAGTTGCCACCAGTGAAGACCACAGAGACCACAGGGTAGCTTGGACCAAAATGCTCCTGAAGGCCACATGCTGAAGCCAGAGACCACAAAAGAACAGAATTAAACAGGTTTGTATTGGGCACTGGTTTCAAAGAGCTCAGAGAGTTTACCGCCCATCTCCTCATCAATCTTAATCGCACTCAAGCTGGAGAGGAAAGTGAACATAGGATGAAAACCTCTTTCATAGGAAGACAGTTGCAAAGACAAAACTAATCACTCTAAGCTGGTGGGAAGGACCCAATTTCCTTAATAAGAAGGTACTGATCTACTGGTGAAGGAGAAGAATATCACCATTCATTAAGACAAAACAACACTACTCATTAAAGCACTCACAGTAAACTGCCTCGTTAATTGACCACTTGAAAGCGTCTGACATACCACGTGCTTGCACACTGGTGAGAAACGGAGGGAAATCCAGACGGAATCCACCTACTGCTGCCTACTTCTCTCCATCCTGGCAACCAGAAAGGATATGCATCTGGTTTTGTTACAGAGGGATAAATGAGGATCAGTGAATGGAAGCTGCATGCAGGCAGATTCTGGCTCAAGATAAAAGAGAGAACTTAAAAAAAAAAACACCCTAAAAGGATCCAACAGTGATCATGCTGCCTGCTGAGGTGGTATGTGCTCTGTGGGTGACTAAGGAGAGGGAGGCCCAGGAGACACTCATAGGGTGTACCGTTGTTGGGACCACAATTTCTTTTGTCCTTGTGATCATTACCTTGTCAGCATTCCATCAAATAGTTAAGGGCTCTGATTAGAGCTGAAAACATNGATCATGCTGCCTGCTGAGGTGGTATGTGCTCTGTGGGTGACTAAGGAGAAGGAGGCCCAGGAGACACTCATAGGGTGTACCGTTGTTGGGACCACAATTTCTTTTGTCCTTGTGATCATTACCTTGTCAGCATTCCATCAAATAGTTAAGGGCTCTGATTAGAGCTGAAAACATTTCCACCAAGAGAGGCCAAAAAAACGGGTGAGTTGTTCTTAGGCCAAATTTGAGTCTGAATCCAGGTTCTGTTTTTTACTATTAGCTATGTGGGTTAATATTAAGTGGTTAATTAACCACTTCTGGTTAATTAATTTTGAACAACAATATAGGATCTATATTCAGTGATTTGCAGTTCACAGAAGTTTCCTCAGAACCAAAAAATGTGTCCATTAGGTGGAGGAGTGAAATTTGAGGGATAAGATTAAAGTAGCAACTTCTGAAAAGATTTTTAAAAGGCTGAATTCCTCTTTCTACCTGAGAGAAAACCAGAGCTGACACTGGTAAAAGAGTAAACAGAATCAGGGGTCAGGAAGCACCAGTGGTTTAGGAAAACAAGAAAAGACGTGATTTGCAAAATACTGAGAATGAATAAGGGAGCCTTCAGAACACCTATTTTTTAGAAATCACTCCCTGATGTAAAGGGAACAGTTTATGTCCTCTTTAGACTCAAGTTCTTGTCCACAGGGGGACCACCTGGCTACTTTAAAACATTGGAAGCAGGTTTAGCAGAAGGTAGAAATCTGCAAAGATTTGTAAAGACATGTATCAGACACCTCCTTCAAGGACAGGAAGTTGGGCAGCAGAGATGAACCACGCATGCATGCTAAGTCACTGCAGTCGTGTCCGACTGTGTGACCCTGTGGACTGTAGCCCACCATGCTCTTCTGTCCATGGAATTCTCCAGGCAAGAATCCTGGAGTGGGTTGCCATACGCTCCTCTAGGGGATCTTCCCGACCCATCCCCGTAAGAGATCAAACCCACGTCTCTTCTGTCTCTTGAATAAACAAGCGGGTTCTTTACCATTAGTGCCATCTGGGAAGCCTGGAGATGGGTCAAATAGAGGCTCATTTCCTAGCTGGAAGAGGACAGTAACACTGGGAAAACATATGATATTTTATTCTACTTTTGACCATGGAAAGCAATACTGGGATGTAAGAAAAGGTAATTTAAGGTGTTTTCTGGACTGGCTGACAGCAGTCATGAATACAACAGAGGATGAGATGATTGGATGGCATCACTGACTCAATGGACATGAGTCTGAGTAAACTCTGGGAGTTGGTGATGGACAGGGAGGCCTGGTGTGCTGCGGTCCATGGGGTCGCAAGGAATCAGACATGACTGAGCGACTGAACTGAACAGAACTGAGTCAGTTAATGCTGACAGCGAAGGCAAGATGACAAGAAAAGGCTCACAGGCTGCAAATTTTAGAACTCAAGGTACTCTCAGAAGAAGGCTAACAGGTTCAAAGGAGAGTAGGGATGTTCCAAAAAAAAAAAAAATCCCAGAACTGCATAGAAAAAAAACATGAAAAGTGAGAACAATACTAAGCAGTAAATATGTTACCATCTTCACTCTATAGAGAGTTCCTTCAAGTAGCTAAAGTCAGTGAATTCAGGAACCAGAAAAGGCAATTAGTGAAGACACATGTGAGAAAACGTTTACACTAAAATCACTGTACTTTTGCCGCATGAGTGCTGACAAGGGTGTAGTGAAACTGTGACCTCACACATCACAGGGGGCACTGTAAATCAATACAGCCCTTCTAGAAGAAAAAGCACTTTGGCAATGTATTGAGTCATAACATGGTCATACCAGGTGACTAGTAATCCCACCCTGGAAATATATCTTACAGTAAAAAAAATATGTGAAAAGCTCTATCTGTAAAGGTGTTTGTTGGAATAGCGTTTAAAAACATGACAAACTTAGAATGGGCAGTGGATTTTAATTCAGCAAATGATAAATAGACACTTCTAAGTAGCTGGGTATAATAAAGCAGAATTTTTTCGCTCTAGAGCCTATGATACAGAGTGAAGTGAGTCAGAAAGAGAAATATAAATATCGTATACTGCTCTGTATATATGGAATCTAGAAAGATGGCACTGATGGATTTATTTGCAGGGCAGTAATGGAGAAACTGACAGAGAGAACAGACTTATGGACATGGAGGGAGAGGAGGAGGGAGAAGGGGAGATGTATGGAGAGGGTGACATGGAAACTTACATTAGCACATGTAAAATAGACAGCCGACGGGAATTTGCTCTATGACTCAGGGAACTCAGGGGCTCTGTGACTATCTAGAAGGGTGGGACAGAGAGGGAGATGGCAGGGAGGTTTGGGAGGGAGGGGACATGGGTGTACCTATGGCCGATTCTTGTTGATGCATGACAGAAAACCACAAAATTCCGTAAAGGAAATGTCCTTCAATTTAAAAAGTAAAGCGGAAAAAAAGAAAAAAAATTCACAATCACAACTTAATGCCTGTACTCTTTTCAATATTATGAACCCACTGGAAGGAAGGCCATGGGAATACATTTTAAGTGATTAAAATGTGCGTGATATATTAAAGTTTAGAAGTTGTGCACCAGCATTATATTTACCACAATGTTCAGGAGAAAAAAAGCAAATGAAAAAGTCAAGAAGGAAATAAACTAAAATGGGAACAATGATGGAATAATGGGTTTTCTTTTTCTTGACTCTAATGTGGCTATAATACTTTCAAATAAAGGACAATTATAAACGAGAAGAGAAACAGAAAAATAAGGTGGTGAGTGACCAAAGATGAAGATTAATGAAAAAAAGTACTAAGTACAGTCAAGAATTTTTATTTATTTAAAAACTGCTTTTAGTTGTATATCTTTAGCAGTTATTAGCACTAATGATTTGTTAGTTCAATAAGCTGTTTTATTTTAGTAGAAAAATTATGAGGATTCTAACTCAGGGATTTATTGAATCTCACTCATGGAGGTCTTCAGAACTGCACATAAATAAAAGTTACTATGAGGCACAAGCTTACAAAATTCTGCTACCTAAAAAATGAGAGGCTAAAATTCACTCCCAAGTGAAGAACAGCTAAGATTCTGGTGTCCTAACCAAGGGGGGAGGGGGGATTCCTCCTGGCAAAAGCTCCTGCGGGCTGTGTGCCGAGCAAGGAGGAGAAGCCACATCTGAGGGTGATGGAGGCCCGCGGGGGCAGGGGTCTCCCACGCACTGAGTCCCCAAATAACTGCTCTAGTTCCTTGGGCTCTGTTCTTTCCAGGAGTTGAACACACTGAATTCAACTAACACTGTGATTCTAACCCCACAGCATCAGAACTTGTGTGAATTAAAAAAAAAAAAAAAAAAGGCTCTGATCTGAGGTTCCAGAAAAATCTTTTTCCATGGCTACTGAGAGTTCTTGGGTTTTTCTTGAACGTGATTCAAGTCCATTTGGATTTGCGCCCAGCATTCTACTTCTCACCTCTTGGCCCTCGAACCCCTCAGATCCATTCTGCTCTTCTACGACAGTAATACTCCTAAAGCTTGCCTTCTCTCCATCACCTGATGCCAGCTGCTCAGGTGAGCGCAGATGCATTTAATTCATGCCCTGGCCACTGGGTGCCATGAGCTATTGGAGTCACATTCCTGTTATCACCTAGGACTTCTCTGCATTTTACCTAATCTGGGTTAGATAAGCAGTTCCCAATTCTTCCTGTTTCTTAAACGTTTCCTGAACCCCACTCCCAGGATCTATTTCCATATCAACCATAGTTCTGAACTGCAGGCAATTGAAACTGACTCTGATCATCATTAACCTAACAACAACAAAAAGCAATTTCTGGAAGATAATCCGGGGCTCACAGGACTAAATGGAATCTGAAGAATTAGAGTCATAAAGTGCCAAGAACAAGAGGTCTAGATATGCATTTGGTCACGGGAACGAAGCAAGATCTCACTGATGAGCTGGTTCAAGTTTTATGTTAGAAAGAAATTATGAAAAAATAGTGAAGAGTGTAAAAAGATCTTAGCTAAACGTGTGAAGTGAAGTGAAAGTCGCTTAATCATGTCCGACTCCTTGCGACTCCTTGGACTATATGGTCCATGGAATTCTCCAGGCCAGAATACTGGAGTGGGTAGCCGTTCCCTTCTCCAGGCAATCTTCCCAACCCAGGGATCAAACCTAGGTCTCCCGCATTGCAGGTAGATTCTTTACCAGCTGAGCCACAGGGAAGCCCAAGAATACTGGAGTGGGCAGCCTATCCCTTCTCCAGCAGATCTTCCTGACCCAGGAATCGAACTGGGGTCTTTTGCATTGCANAAAAAAAAAAAAAATCCCAGAACTGCATAGAAAAAAAACATGAAAAGTGAGAACAATACTAAGCAGTAAATATGTTACCATCTTCACTCTATAGAGAGTTCCTTCAAGTAGCTAAAGTCAGTGAATTCAGGAACCAGAAAAGGCAATTAGTGAAGACACATGTGAGAAAACGTTTACACTAAAATCACTGTACTTTTGCCGCATGAGTGCTGACAAGGGTGTAGTGAAACTGTGACCTCACACATCACAGGGGGCACTGTAAATCAATACAGCCCTTCTAGAAGAAAAAGCACTTTGGCAATGTATTGAGTCATAACATGGTCATACCAGGTGACTAGTAATCCCACCCTGGAAATATATCTTACAGTAAAAAAAATATGTGAAAAGCTCTATCTGTAAAGGTGTTTGTTGGAATAGCGTTTAAAAACATGACAAACTTAGAATGGGCAGTGGATTTTAATTCAGCAAATGATAAATAGACACTTCTAAGTAGCTGGGTATAATAAAGCAGAATTTTTTCGCTCTAGAGCCTATGATACAGAGTGAAGTGAGTCAGAAAGAGAAATATAAATATCGTATACTGCTCTGTATATATGGAATCTAGAAAGATGGCACTGATGGATTTATTTGCAGGGCAGTAATGGAGAAACTGACAGAGAGAACAGACTTATGGACATGGAGGGAGAGGAGGAGGGAGAAGGGGAGATGTATGGAGAGGGTGACATGGAAACTTACATTAGCACATGTAAAATAGACAGCCGACGGGAATTTGCTCTATGACTCAGGGAACTCAGGGGCTCTGTGACTATCTAGAAGGGTGGGACAGAGAGGGAGATGGCAGGGAGGTTTGGGAGGGAGGGGACATGGGTGTACCTATGGCCGATTCTTGTTGATGCATGACAGAAAACCACAAAATTCCGTAAAGGAAATGTCCTTCAATTTAAAAAGTAAAGCGGAAAAAAAGAAAAAAAATTCACAATCACAACTTAATGCCTGTACTCTTTTCAATATTATGAACCCACTGGAAGGAAGGCCATGGGAATACATTTTAAGTGATTAAAATGTGCGTGATATATTAAAGTTTAGAAGTTGTGCACCAGCATTATATTTACCACAATGTTCAGGAGAAAAAAAGCAAATGAAAAAGTCAAGAAGGAAATAAACTAAAATGGGAACAATGATGGAATAATGGGTTTTCTTTTTCTTGACTCTAATGTGGCTATAATACTTTCAAATAAAGGACAATTATAAACGAGAAGAGAAACAGAAAAATAAGGTGGTGAGTGACCAAAGATGAAGATTAATGAAAAAAAGTACTAAGTACAGTCAAGAATTTTTATTTATTTAAAAACTGCTTTTAGTTGTATATCTTTAGCAGTTATTAGCACTAATGATTTGTTAGTTCAATAAGCTGTTTTATTTTAGTAGAAAAATTATGAGGATTCTAACTCAGGGATTTATTGAATCTCACTCATGGAGGTCTTCAGAACTGCACATAAATAAAAGTTACTATGAGGCACAAGCTTACAAAATTCTGCTACCTAAAAAATGAGAGGCTAAAATTCACTCCCAAGTGAAGAACAGCTAAGATTCTGGTGTCCTAACCAAGGGGGGAGGGGGGATTCCTCCTGGCAAAAGCTCCTGCGGGCTGTGTGCCGAGCAAGGAGGAGAAGCCACATCTGAGGGTGATGGAGGCCCGCGGGGGCAGGGGTCTCCCACGCACTGAGTCCCCAAATAACTGCTCTAGTTCCTTGGGCTCTGTTCTTTCCAGGAGTTGAACACACTGAATTCAACTAACACTGTGATTCTAACCCCACAGCATCAGAACTTGTGTGAATTAAAAAAAAAAAAAAAAAAGGCTCTGATCTGAGGTTCCAGAAAAATCTTTTTCCATGGCTACTGAGAGTTCTTGGGTTTTTCTTGAACGTGATTCAAGTCCATTTGGATTTGCGCCCAGCATTCTACTTCTCACCTCTTGGCCCTCGAACCCCTCAGATCCATTCTGCTCTTCTACGACAGTAATACTCCTAAAGCTTGCCTTCTCTCCATCACCTGATGCCAGCTGCTCAGGTGAGCGCAGATGCATTTAATTCATGCCCTGGCCACTGGGTGCCATGAGCTATTGGAGTCACATTCCTGTTATCACCTAGGACTTCTCTGCATTTTACCTAATCTGGGTTAGATAAGCAGTTCCCAATTCTTCCTGTTTCTTAAACGTTTCCTGAACCCCACTCCCAGGATCTATTTCCATATCAACCATAGTTCTGAACTGCAGGCAATTGAAACTGACTCTGATCATCATTAACCTAACAACAACAAAAAGCAATTTCTGGAAGATAATCCGGGGCTCACAGGACTAAATGGAATCTGAAGAATTAGAGTCATAAAGTGCCAAGAACAAGAGGTCTAGATATGCATTTGGTCACGGGAACGAAGCAAGATCTCACTGATGAGCTGGTTCAAGTTTTATGTTAGAAAGAAATTATGAAAAAATAGTGAAGAGTGTAAAAAGATCTTAGCTAAACGTGTGAAGTGAAGTGAAAGTCGCTTAATCATGTCCGACTCCTTGCGACTCCTTGGACTATATGGTCCATGGAATTCTCCAGGCCAGAATACTGGAGTGGGTAGCCGTTCCCTTCTCCAGGCAATCTTCCCAACCCAGGGATCAAACCTAGGTCTCCCGCATTGCAGGTAGATTCTTTACCAGCTGAGCCACAGGGAAGCCCAAGAATACTGGAGTGGGCAGCCTATCCCTTCTCCAGCAGATCTTCCTGACCCAGGAATCGAACTGGGGTCTTTTGCATTGCAGGTGGATTCTTTACCAAATGAGCTATCAGGGAAGCCCATAAATATGCAAACTATTGTATAATGAAAAAGTCTACTGTTGACAAGTAATTGTGGTGTTACCACTAATTAGCTGGGTAACACTGCATGAGTTACTTAACATTTCTAAGCCTAATATCATCCTCTGCAAAATAAAGAACTAGGTTAGAGGTGGTTTAAACTATGGCTTCCTTCTAGCTTTCATGATCCTTGAGTATATTTCAAGAGAAAGAACCTATCTAGCCCCTCCTCTCCAGCTCCCATGCACCTGAGGAGAACCACTATCAGGGAAGACACAGAGACCACTTCTACTAAAAAACTGAACAACCACAGAATCTTTCTCAGTACTGCAGATGTCTACTACCCATGGGCTGTAATCTGCATGGAAGGGAAAATCAGTCTGCCATTCCTGGTCTATAGTATATTGTTCTGCTTTCCCAGGGTGAGCTAACCCAGAAAAACCAAGATATCCTAAGAACATCAGACAAAGCCTTCGCTCAAAAGAATCTTCAAGACCAGCTCTTGTCCTGCTGCTAAGCATTAGTTCAGCTTGTACGATCTCCCTGGTAACCAAGTACAATATGGTATCATCCCGTCAGCCTGAAAGTTTTGTTGTGTACTTCAAACGTCCTTTAGGAGCGCTCAGCATGACATTCCTCATTCAGTTCCTACAGGCCTTGTCTTCCATTCTCCTTGTTCACACACCTGATGACTGTCCATTTTTATTCCGCTGGAATCCTCTAAATGGAACATAATGAAATTGAGGGAAACCCAGAAAAGCCCTGAGTCCAATTCAGTTGGTCTTTTTTAAAAAAAAAATTTTTTTTGACTGCACCGCCTGGCATGTGAGATCTTAGTTCCCTGACCAGAGACTGAACCCGTGCCCCATCCCCTCACCCCATACTGAAGTGAGGATTCTTAACTACTGGACTGCCAGGGAAGTCCCCAGCTGGTCTTAATAATCAAAAGAGTATGGAAACAGCAATGTGAGAACTTTGCATAATTCAATCAGGAGAAGGGAATGGAGAAAGTCTTCTGAAAGAAAACACTAAAAAAAAAAAAAAAAGAAAGAAAGAAACAAGGGTCATGGCAATTTCCCTCCTCCAAATCAAATGTTTCATCTCACCCAGCAGGATGTATTAGTTACTAGGTTAGATCTGGCTACAGATATCATGAAGACTCAACATCTCAGTAACCCAGAGCAGGGATTAGCAAGCTCCAGTCTCTCTAACTGTGTGAACAAGAATGTTATTTGAAGACAGCCACTCATCTGTCGGTGTGTTGTCTGGCACTCCAAAGGCAGAAGTCAAGCAGCTGTGGCAGAGGTTACAGGGGCCACAAAGCCTAAAACACTTACTATGTCCCTTCACAGAAAATGTGTGCCGACCACTGCTTTCCAGCATCAATTTAGTTCTCTCTCATGAAAAGAAGCCCACAGGCCAGGACAGCGGATTAATAGTGTCTTCAGAGAACGAGCCCACTCATGCGAAGAGATGACTCATTGGAAAAGACCCTGATGCTGGGGAAGATTGACAGCCAAAGGAGAAGAGGGCGGCAGAGGA
This sequence comes from Neotragus moschatus, assembly GCA_006410615.1. Lineage (NCBI taxonomy): Eukaryota > Metazoa > Chordata > Mammalia > Artiodactyla > Bovidae > Neotragus > Neotragus moschatus. Next base: position 867,586 of record SJYA01001450.1, on the reverse strand, counting down.
TGAGATGGTTGGATGGCATCACCAGCTCGATGGACATGAGTATGAACAAACTCCAGGAGACAGTGAGAGACAGGGAAGCCTGGCTGCAGTCCATGGGGTTTCAAAGAGTTGGACACGACTTAGCCACTGAACGACAACAGGGAATGGGCTCTTTCTACCTTCCTACTTTGACATCCTAACTTACATTGTCAAGTGCACCTCGTGACCCAAATGGCTTCTGAGACTCTCATGACCATTTCTAAACTTCAGGCCAGAAGAAAAAGGACAAGAAGAAGGTCAAGGGAAAGCCCCCTCCCTTGGTGAGTCAGCTGTTACTAAGAATCCTTCCTGGAAGTTCCACAAAACACTTCCACTTCCATTTTATTTTTCGGAACTTCACCAATGTGTCTTATCTAGCTGTAAAGAGGACTGGGAAATAAAGGTTTTGTGCTTTTTAAAAATTTCTGGTAGCCTTGTGTGCAGCTAAAAATAAGAGTTTATTATTTTGGAAAAAAGTGACAGCAGATGCTTGGACCAACAATGTTCCAAGCATGTTGTGAGGCAATGGCCAAGTGTGATGGTTCCTGGTCCCTGCCTTTGAAAAGTCTGAGTCAGCAAGGGAGACAGATAAGCTTGTGGACAGTAGTATTTCAGGGAGACAAGTTTACTAGGGAGGTAGATAATGGCATATCATGAAAAGCACAAGGGAAGGTGTTAAGACTTGAGCTGAATGTTGAGGAACTCATTGGAAGGAATTTGTTAGTGAATAAGCAGGGTCAAGGGCACTCCCATATGAGGGAGCAGCATGTGTAAAGACATGCAGGAGAAAGAGAATGAGCACGGTGAGCCCAGCTGAGCACAGGGTGTGCCGGGGCCACCAGAGATCAGCTGGGGCCACCAGAGATCAGCTGGGGAGATGGGCACACCCCACCCCCAGAACAGAAGGGACCTGGGCTCCAAGGTGCTGGGTTTCCTCTGGACAGTGATGAGTAGACACCTTAAGTGTACCACTTGGGAGAGTGACACGATCCCTCTGTGTTTCATAAGATCATTTTGGTCACAGTGAGGATAGATCGGGGTGGGCTGAGGAGGCAGGAAGAGGCAGAAGGCTTCCATTTACATATTTTGTAATTATGCTAAAGTTAGAGTATAATCGTGAATTGATGCATGAGAAGATCCATTCACCCAAAAGCTAATTAATAGATATAATGGCTAAAAATAACCTGCATTTCATTGAGTCCTCGCAGTCCCCTTGTAAAGCCCACCTTATACAGGAGGTACCTGAGGTTCAGAAAGGTTAACTGACTTATCTGAAATCTTGGCAGCTAGTAAGCAGCAGAGCGGGGCCAGCAGTAAAGACCCAAGTCCAGCACTCTTTTTACTGCATGTTGAGAGCAACAAGCATTCCAGACTCAACCTGTCACCCCTAAATCCAGGCCAGGCAGGGCTATTTGCATATCTTGGCAGTAACATATCTTAGTGGCATTAAACATATGAAAACATGGAGGCATTTCCCTTCAGTTACTTTATGAGGCAAGATATCAAGAGGATTTTATTAGGCTTTGGCAAATTCTCTTAATAGGAAAAATCAACTGTATATTTTATTATTCTCTGTTCAGTGCTGTGGCAATTATTCAAACACTCATGAAAGAGCTATGTTGCTCTGCAGTTCCAACTTTCTATTTGACTATACCCCATCTTTCCTCATTTATGTGGGAGCTGAAAGCATTCTTAAAAAAGACTTGTTAAAAGTCTTGAATCAACAAAATTAAACAGTTGTTTTTATTTTTTAAATTTGTCTTCTCAGAAGGAATTTTCCAGATACTGTTCTCATACCGCACTCTGTCAAGACACTAAAAATCTGCACTGTGACTGTTAAGTTTCCTTGTCTTTTTCTCCACTAGACAATAAGAGCCTTGAGGTCAGCAACAGAGTATTTATTTATTTGTATATCTCCAGGCACAGTAATTGGCACTTGATGGCTCACAATAACTGTTTGTAGATTAATAAAGTGGAGCAATAATATAATTAAACACATACAATTACATTTACAATGTATTCTACTATAGTAGAGTATTCAGCACTTTAAAAAGATCTACCTTCACTGTAATTTTACTGCAAGAAATCAAAACCTCTAGGTAAAACTTCAGGGGTGTGGAATTCAGAGGGGCTATTTAGGGGTCTATTTTGCTATTTATTAAGACTTAGGGTCACAATGCCTTTTAACAAATTGATCTGGAGAAGGTTGCTTCTGGGTTCCTTCCCTCAGACCCTCCATCACAGCATCCCCACGAAGCCTTGGCTTTACAGATTAAGGCTGCTTTTCTTGGTTTAAAAGCAAAGCCTTTCTGCTTCCTCAGGTTGCTGTCTTAGGAGACCAGATGTTATGATGGGCATATATGCCTTTAAAATTCACTTTGATTTCTATTCTCTGTCTGCTCCATGTTGGTACTCTACAGTGGGGAGTCTCTGAAGTTTTGGTCCAAATGGGAGCTAAATGCAAGGAACCTCTTGTCCTAGACAATGAGCTCTTCTCGACTCACACAGAGGACCTTCTTTCCACAAGAGCCCAGCACCACAGGGTACCATGCTTTCATTTCAGAGTTCAGTTTTGAGGACCGAATAGGTATAATGACAAAGTAATGAGACATTTTCATCAACAGATCACAATTCATCTTCTGGTCGTTCCTTGCTCAGCACACGTCTGGAAGCCTTCTTTCAGAACTGTCAGACCTTGTTCATATCAGTACCTTCAAACTAACTAACTTTAGAATGGTTCCTTCCATCGTGACTTTTCTCTTTCCTTCCATTTGCTTTGTTAACCTCGTGCTAAATCGCTTAAGTTGTGCCCGACTCTTTGTGACCCTATGGACTGTAGCCCATCAGGGCTATCCATGGGATTCTCTGTGGCAAGAGTGGGTTGCCATGCCCTCTTCCAGGTGATCTTCCCTACCCAGGGATCAAACCTGTGACTCTTATGTCTCCTGCATTGGCAAGCGGGTTCTTTACCACTAATGCCACCTGAGAAGCCCCAAAGCCCTTCACTGTACCCTTTTATCCTTAAAACAGAATTCATAATGTCTCGGACTTGTTTCTCCCCACCTGGAAGGGAAGAATCACCCTCCAGAGAATGCCAGGAAATACAAAGAACTTCAAAGAGACTAGAATTACATTTACACTTTCTGTGAAAGTAGCCGTGATGAACATTTTTTTTTCATGTATGCCAAATTAAGTTACTTCTTGAGGCATGTTGTCCAGTAAGAGCCAATGAAACTGGTATCCAGCTGCAAGCTATTTTTCCTTTCCTTTTCTCAAAAATTGTTAACCTCAGTTTTCCTATTTTCTTCTGCTCTTGAGCCCCCAAACCTGCACACCTTCAAAACCCAGGGAGGCAGAGGGGAGAGTCTGTGAGGCACAGTGAGAAGGAAACTCCAAATCAAGCCTTGAGTGGAGCACTGGGGAGATGAGGGCAGGCTGACTGCCCTCAGTGATGAGGTCCTTCCCATCCTCAGGCAGCAGGTGTGGAGGCTGGGGGATGGCTGGATATAAGGATATAAGAATACAAGAAATGTAGCTCCTGAGCTTCTCAGACTGTCCAAGGCTGCTGAGAAGAGAGGGTGGTGAGGCGAATGGCCAAAACATTCAGCCAGTCTTCAAGGACTGGTGGGATCTGAATTACCAGTGCTTCTCAGAAGTGAAGTGAAGTGAAAGTCCCTCAGTCATGTCCGACTCTTTGCAACCCCATGGACTATACAGTCCATGGAATTTTCCAGGCCAGAATAGTGGAGTGGGTAGCCTTTCCCTTCTCCAGGGCATCTTCTCAACCCAGAGACTGAACCCAGCATTACAGGGAGACTCTTTACCAGCTGAGCCACAAGGGAAGCCCAAGAATACTACCAATGCTTCTCAACCAGGGCTCTTTTGCTCTCCAGGGGACGTTCAGCAATGTCTGGAGATGTTTTTGGTTATCACCCTTGGGGATGGGAGGGGTCATTGCTAAGCATCTGGCACAGCACCCCTCCCCCACAACCAAGAACTATCTGCCTCAAATATTCAATACTGCTGAGGCTAAGAAACCCTGAGCTAGACAAAAGACATCAAGAACAGGTGTCATACTGTAAGAAGGAAAAAAAAAATGTAGAGCATTAACTTACTGTTGGAATTAAAAAAAAAATCATTCAGTGTGTAAAGTTTACGTAAATTTATATAACATGAATGTAAACTGCTAAGCATGTACTTGACTTGTACATTCTTTAATAACCTATTTTCCTTCCAAAAAAAAAAAAACCCACAGTGCAATAAAATGAAGTGAAGTGCAATAAAATGAGGCAAACCTGTAAAAAAAAATCATTCAGATCACATCTCATCAACTTCCACCTCACCTAACGTTTGCATATGAGGCACTTATGGCTGTATTTTTCATTACAAATATTCATTTGCTCTTGGTACAGAGTAATACTAGCACCCTGCAGCGTGACAGCCCCTGGTGCTCCTGGAACTGGGTCTGTCTACCCTGGTGTTCACGCCTCAGCATGCTGCGCGGTGGTCTCCTTCACTGGTGATATGCCTCTCTTCCTAGAGGGTAAGTCACGTGAGGCCAGCGGCTGATATTCGCCTATCTATTCCAGGACCCAGCCCAGTGTCTGGTGGAGAGGACAGGCTGAGGGGCAGCTAAGGAGTGGTCTGTCCTCTCAGCTAAGAAAGTGGACTGCCTGGGCTGAAACCCGTGCTCCACCACTAACTCACTGCCTGACCCACTTTTGCAAAGACCTTGTCTACAGAAACAGGGCTTCCCTGGTGGCTCAGCTGGTGAAGAATTCACTTGCAATGCGGGAGATCTGGGTTCGATCCTTGGGTTGGGAAGACCCCCTGGAGAAGGAAATGGCTACCCACTCCAGTATTCTGGCCTGGAGAATTCCATGGACTATAAAGTTCATGGGGTAACAAAGAATCAGACACGACTGAGCAACTTTCATAGAAACAGGGATACGTGGTACCCACTTCACGCTGCTGCTGGTGCTGCTGCTAAGTTGCTTTAGTTGTACCAGACTCTGTGCGACCCCATAGGCAGCAGCCCACCTCATGGGCAGAATTAAATAATTTAATCGTTAATTATTAAATAATTTAATATTGAAATTTAATATTTAAGTGCAAAGTGATTAATATTTATTGATGGATGAAGCATCAAAAAACAAAGATATTGTTAAAAATCTGCCTGTAGGGTGAGTGGGGGAAAGGAGTAAATTAGGAGTTTGGGGTTAAAATACACACATTACTAAACATAAAAAAGATAACCAACAAGGACCTACTCTATAGAATAGGGAACTATACTCAACATCTTATAATAACCTATAATGGAAGAGAATGTAAAAAAAGAATATATATACATATATACACACGTGTATGGCTCAGATGGTAAAGAATCTGCCTGCAATGCAGGAGACCGGGGTTCGATTCTTAGTTCAATAAGATCCCCTGGAGAAGGGAATAGTTACCCTCTCCAGTATTCTTGCCTAGAGAATTCCATGGACAGAGGAGGCTGGCGAGCTACGGTGCATGGAGTCACAAAAGAGTCGGACATGACTGAATGACTGACATTTTCACTTTTCATTGTTCAACTGAATGTTCACTGCGCTGTACACCTAAAACAAATAAAACACTGTAAATCAACTGTATTTCAAGAAAAACTTTTAAAAGATGTGCCTACAAACCACTAATGAAGAAGATGAAGAAAAGCACATAAAACACCTTGGCTTTTACTTTCGGGAGCTTATTAAATGCAAGGTTTTTCTTCTTTGTGATGTAACAAACATGGAAAGCAGTTTGTTAACATTTACAGGCAAAGGCAGTGAAAGCCTCAGCAGGATATACATTTTTGACATATTGATTTTATTTCACAATTAATGTCCTACCCAGTTTCTCTGCCACATCTAGTTTTCTTCACTGTATTTATTGCCATAGGTGAATTTCATTTTCTATTGTCTCTCGATAAAAACTGATTTATAGCACTATGGTAAGTCAGTCTCAGAAAGGGTTTTAACAGTTTTCTGTGGTTGAACACCACCAGTCTTCTTCCTGTTTAAATGCTGCTTCTTTCAACAGTCTTACATTCTTCTGTAGCAGGGGACTCTCTCAAGCACAGAGGATTTAAATCTTAATTGTTTTGAAATTGATATTTTCTGCTCTCCACATCTACTCTTCCTCTGGGTCTCTGATCCCTCACTACTCTTCCGTTTTCCTTGGTTATTTCATATGTATGTATCTTGCAAAAGCTCCAGAGAGAGGCATGATTTCTAAGCATCTTTTATGTATGTAATCATGCACCAGACACTCAGGAAGCATTTATGGAGCACCAGTGTATCCCAGGCTCTGTGCCCAGCTCCTGAGGACAGCTGGGCCAGATAGGCCAGAACACATAGGCCAGACCCCGCCCTCCTAGAGGGTGCCTTCTTGAGCATGAAAGGAGACCAAGAGAAAACAAAGAAGCAAATGCAAAAGGTAATTTACGACACAATATAAAGGAAACCAACAGCACAACTGCACTAGTTCTCTATGCCTCCTATAGCAAATTATCATAAACTTGGTGGCTTAAAAAATACAACTTTCTTATAGTTCAGGAGGTCAGAAGTCTGACATGAGTCTCGAAGGGCTAAAAACCTAGATGTCATCAGACTGCTGTTCTTCTGAAGGCTCTAGGGGAGAATCTATTTTCTTGCCTTTTCCAGCATCTAGAAGGGGTCCACATTCCTTGGCAGGTGGCTCCTTCCTCCATCTTCAGAGTCAGCAGTGGCCAATTAAGTCTTTCTGAAATCATCTCTCCCTCTGACAATTCACTTTTCTGTTCCCTCTTTCACATTTAAAGGACATTTGCATCTACCTGGATAAACCAGGATAATCTCTAAATCAGGATAATCTATTTTAAAGTCCACCGATTAGCCATCTGCACTCTGTCTACTCTCTTAACTCTCCACTCTAACATATTCATAGGTTTCTGGGATTAGGGTATAGCCTTTTTGTGTGTGTGTGTGGGGGTGGGCACTAGTCTGCTTAGCATAACTGTGTGCTGCTACTGCTAAGTCACTTCAGTTGTGTCCGACTCTGTGCGACCCCATAGACGCAGCCCGCCAGGCTCCCCTGTCCTTGGGATAACTGTATAAGGAGGGACTATAATTTCAGTATCCTCTATTCTATCTACATAGAATAGCTGTTTAACAAATTCAACACTTAGTAAATGAATCATAACTACACGTTTGTTTCTTGTTAAATGAACACAAGATCTGTGTTTTCTGTGTTGCAGGATTGAGACATGAGCTGTGTTTTTGGTTCTACTGAATCGAGGTATTGCAGAGGTGAAGGGTGGGTGGTTTCAGTCGACCTTCCGGATTACCCCAAAGTCAATGCAGAGAGAGGCTTAGGGGCCCCTGCCACATCAGACATTGGAGGAGAAGCTCCCGCTGCATTTTTCTCGCTCTCCTGCGTCCCTAGTGCAGGACCCCTGGTGGTGATCTTCCTCTCCTCCCAGGAGCCTTCCTTTCTGCAGTTTCCTGAGAGCTCCACCACTTTTATTTCTGTTGGCTGTGACAATTTTCTTGAATTATAAAATGCAGGGTTTTTTTTTTTTTTTAAGGATCCTAGGATTCAGTTCCAGGTAAGGAAACTGAATTTTAGAATAGCTGGGGAAAAATCTAAAATGATTTAGAGGGACGTCCCTGGGGAAGCCTGGTGTGCTGCAGTCCAGAGGGTCGCAAAGAGTAGGATATGACTTAGTGACTGAACAACCACCCTGGTCGTCCAGTGGTTAAGACTTCGCCTTCCCATGTAGAGGGTGTAGGTTCAATTCCTGGTCAGGGAGGTAGGAATTGGCCACATATCCTGTGGCCAAAAAAGCAAAACAGAAGCAGTACTGTAAAAAATTAAATAAAGACATTAAAAATGGCTCACATTAAAAAAAATCTTTAAGAAAAACAATATGATTTAGAAAGACTTTTGCTTGGTGGCTGTGAGATGAGAGTTTTAAGAGTTTGCTTTCAGGCAGTATGGATATGGTAAGTTTAATTTTTGATTTCTGCAGAGTTACTGATTTTATGATGCAACTATTTTGCTGGATAAAGCCAAGGCATGAGATTCTTCCTCCTCACTAAATTATAGCCTTCATTCCTCAAAATGTCTCACAAGAATTAAGCCTTGACAACCTAACAAGACCATGCATCAGTGACCCTTCCTGCCCCCTGATTATATAACATAGTTGGCTGAACACGTGTCATTTTGCTTCTTTTCTTTCTATCCATCTATTTCACTCTGGATTCACGGCTGTATTCTCCATGCAACTGTAAGCTCTCAGCAGGAAGGGAGGAAGTGGCACATTGCTCTTATTTTGCTTGTCCTTCTGCACAACGGCTGCAGAGTTCTGCGGCCAAAAGTTGCTATGGATTATTTTAGTAAAGAGCACTGCTTGAAAATGCTGCAGAAAAATATTAATTTTCTTTCCCAGCTAGGTTTTCACCTATAGAACTGAACACAGGCCACATCTATCAGAAAGATTTTGGAATTCATTTTTCAGAGAAAATCTGTAATGCCAAGCCACATTCGGACACTCTGAGGTCAACCCAACTCCCGTGAAGATAAAAACTCAGCAGTGACTTTCTTAGCATCGTTTCTCTAAATGTTCTCATGTCATTTCATGCCGAGTGAGACAGAATTAGAAATGACCATTCATACAGACATTTTTATTTCTCTATAGAANAAAAAAAAAAACCCACAGTGCAATAAAATGAAGTGAAGTGCAATAAAATGAGGCAAACCTGTAAAAAAAAATCATTCAGATCACATCTCATCAACTTCCACCTCACCTAACGTTTGCATATGAGGCACTTATGGCTGTATTTTTCATTACAAATATTCATTTGCTCTTGGTACAGAGTAATACTAGCACCCTGCAGCGTGACAGCCCCTGGTGCTCCTGGAACTGGGTCTGTCTACCCTGGTGTTCACGCCTCAGCATGCTGCGCGGTGGTCTCCTTCACTGGTGATATGCCTCTCTTCCTAGAGGGTAAGTCACGTGAGGCCAGCGGCTGATATTCGCCTATCTATTCCAGGACCCAGCCCAGTGTCTGGTGGAGAGGACAGGCTGAGGGGCAGCTAAGGAGTGGTCTGTCCTCTCAGCTAAGAAAGTGGACTGCCTGGGCTGAAACCCGTGCTCCACCACTAACTCACTGCCTGACCCACTTTTGCAAAGACCTTGTCTACAGAAACAGGGCTTCCCTGGTGGCTCAGCTGGTGAAGAATTCACTTGCAATGCGGGAGATCTGGGTTCGATCCTTGGGTTGGGAAGACCCCCTGGAGAAGGAAATGGCTACCCACTCCAGTATTCTGGCCTGGAGAATTCCATGGACTATAAAGTTCATGGGGTAACAAAGAATCAGACACGACTGAGCAACTTTCATAGAAACAGGGATACGTGGTACCCACTTCACGCTGCTGCTGGTGCTGCTGCTAAGTTGCTTTAGTTGTACCAGACTCTGTGCGACCCCATAGGCAGCAGCCCACCTCATGGGCAGAATTAAATAATTTAATCGTTAATTATTAAATAATTTAATATTGAAATTTAATATTTAAGTGCAAAGTGATTAATATTTATTGATGGATGAAGCATCAAAAAACAAAGATATTGTTAAAAATCTGCCTGTAGGGTGAGTGGGGGAAAGGAGTAAATTAGGAGTTTGGGGTTAAAATACACACATTACTAAACATAAAAAAGATAACCAACAAGGACCTACTCTATAGAATAGGGAACTATACTCAACATCTTATAATAACCTATAATGGAAGAGAATGTAAAAAAAGAATATATATACATATATACACACGTGTATGGCTCAGATGGTAAAGAATCTGCCTGCAATGCAGGAGACCGGGGTTCGATTCTTAGTTCAATAAGATCCCCTGGAGAAGGGAATAGTTACCCTCTCCAGTATTCTTGCCTAGAGAATTCCATGGACAGAGGAGGCTGGCGAGCTACGGTGCATGGAGTCACAAAAGAGTCGGACATGACTGAATGACTGACATTTTCACTTTTCATTGTTCAACTGAATGTTCACTGCGCTGTACACCTAAAACAAATAAAACACTGTAAATCAACTGTATTTCAAGAAAAACTTTTAAAAGATGTGCCTACAAACCACTAATGAAGAAGATGAAGAAAAGCACATAAAACACCTTGGCTTTTACTTTCGGGAGCTTATTAAATGCAAGGTTTTTCTTCTTTGTGATGTAACAAACATGGAAAGCAGTTTGTTAACATTTACAGGCAAAGGCAGTGAAAGCCTCAGCAGGATATACATTTTTGACATATTGATTTTATTTCACAATTAATGTCCTACCCAGTTTCTCTGCCACATCTAGTTTTCTTCACTGTATTTATTGCCATAGGTGAATTTCATTTTCTATTGTCTCTCGATAAAAACTGATTTATAGCACTATGGTAAGTCAGTCTCAGAAAGGGTTTTAACAGTTTTCTGTGGTTGAACACCACCAGTCTTCTTCCTGTTTAAATGCTGCTTCTTTCAACAGTCTTACATTCTTCTGTAGCAGGGGACTCTCTCAAGCACAGAGGATTTAAATCTTAATTGTTTTGAAATTGATATTTTCTGCTCTCCACATCTACTCTTCCTCTGGGTCTCTGATCCCTCACTACTCTTCCGTTTTCCTTGGTTATTTCATATGTATGTATCTTGCAAAAGCTCCAGAGAGAGGCATGATTTCTAAGCATCTTTTATGTATGTAATCATGCACCAGACACTCAGGAAGCATTTATGGAGCACCAGTGTATCCCAGGCTCTGTGCCCAGCTCCTGAGGACAGCTGGGCCAGATAGGCCAGAACACATAGGCCAGACCCCGCCCTCCTAGAGGGTGCCTTCTTGAGCATGAAAGGAGACCAAGAGAAAACAAAGAAGCAAATGCAAAAGGTAATTTACGACACAATATAAAGGAAACCAACAGCATAACTGCACTAGTTCTCTATGCCTCCTATAGCAAATTATCATAAACTTGGTGGCTTAAAAAATACAACTTTCTTATAGTTCAGGAGGTCAGAAGTCTGACATGAGTCTCGAAGGGCTAAAAACCTAGATGTCATCAGACTGCTGTTCTTCTGAAGGCTCTAGGGGAGAATCTATTTTCTTGCCTTTTCCAGCATCTAGAAGGGGTCCACATTCCTTGGCAGGTGGCTCCTTCCTCCATCTTCAGAGTCAGCAGTGGCCAATTAAGTCTTTCTGAAATCATCTCTCCCTCTGACAATTCACTTTTCTGTTCCCTCTTTCACATTTAAAGGACATTTGCATCTACCTGGATAAACCAGGATAATCTCTAAATCAGGATAATCTATTTTAAAGTCCACCGATTAGCCATCTGCACTCTGTCTACTCTCTTAACTCTCCACTCTAACATATTCATAGGTTTCTGGGATTAGGGTATAGCCTTTTTGTGTGTGTGTGTGGGGGTGGGCACTAGTCTGCTTAGCATAACTGTGTGCTGCTACTGCTAAGTCACTTCAGTTGTGTCCGACTCTGTGCGACCCCATAGACGCAGCCCGCCAGGCTCCCCTGTCCTTGGGATAACTGTATAAGGAGGGACTATAATTTCAGTATCCTCTATTCTATCTACATAGAATAGCTGTTTAACAAATTCAACACTTAGTAAATGAATCATAACTACACGTTTGTTTCTTGTTAAATGAACACAAGATCTGTGTTTTCTGTGTTGCAGGATTGAGACATGAGCTGTGTTTTTGGTTCTACTGAATCGAGGTATTGCAGAGGTGAAGGGTGGGTGGTTTCAGTCGACCTTCCGGATTACCCCAAAGTCAATGCAGAGAGAGGCTTAGGGGCCCCTGCCACATCAGACATTGGAGGAGAAGCTCCCGCTGCATTTTTCTCGCTCTCCTGCGTCCCTAGTGCAGGACCCCTGGTGGTGATCTTCCTCTCCTCCCAGGAGCCTTCCTTTCTGCAGTTTCCTGAGAGCTCCACCACTTTTATTTCTGTTGGCTGTGACAGTTTTCTTGAATTATAAAATGCAGGGTTTTTTTTTTTTTTTTTTAAGGATCCTAGGATTCAGTTCCAGGTAAGGAAACTGAATTTTAGAATAGCTGGGGAAAAATCTAAAATGATTTAGAGGGACGTCCCTGGGGAAGCCTGGTGTGCTGCAGTCCAGAGGGTCGCAAAGAGTAGGATATGACTTAGTGACTGAACAACCACCCTGGTCGTCCAGTGGTTAAGACTTCGCCTTCCCATGTAGAGGGTGTAGGTTCAATTCCTGGTCAGGGAGGTAGGAATTGGCCACATATCCTGTGGCCAAAAAAGCAAAACAGAAGCAGTACTGTAAAAAATTAAATAAAGACATTAAAAATGGCTCACATTAAAAAAAAATCTTTAAGAAAAACAATATGATTTAGAAAGACTTTTGCTTGGTGGCTGTGAGATGAGAGTTTTAAGAGTTTGCTTTCAGGCAGTATGGATATGGTAAGTTTAATTTTTGATTTCTGCAGAGTTACTGATTTTATGATGCAACTATTTGCTGGATAAAGCCAAGGCATGAGATTCTTCCTCCTCACTAAATTATAGCCTTCATTCCTCAAAATGTCTCATAAGAATTAAGCCTTGACAACCTAACAAGACCATGCATCAGTGACCCTTCCTGCCCCCTGATTATATAACATAGTTGGCTGAACACGTGTCATTTTGCTTCTTTTCTTTCTATCCATCTATTTCACTCTGGATTCACGGCTGTATTCTCCATGCAACTGTAAGCTCTCAGCAGGAAGGGAGGAAGTGGCACATTGCTCTTATTTTGCTTGTCCTTCTGCACAACGGCTGCAGAGTTCTGCGGCCAAAAGTTGCTGTGGATTATTTTAGTAAAGAGCACTGCTTGAAAATGCTGCAGAAAAATATTAATTTTCTTTCCCAGCTAGGTTTTTACCTATAGAACTGAACACAGGCCACATCTATCAGAAAGATTTTGGAATTCATTTTTCAGAGAAAATCTGTAATGCCAAGCCACATTCGGACACTCTGAGGTCAACCCAACTCCCGTGAAGATAAAAACTCAGCAGTGACTTTCTTAGCATCGTTTCTCTAAATGTTCTCATGTCATTTCATGCCGAGTGAGACAGAATTAGAAATGACCATTCATACAGACATTTTTATTTCTCTATAGAACAGTCACTGAAATCTCTGACCTAGAAGACAATAAAGCAAATCTGAAGTCTCCTAAATTAAAGATATGGTTCTACCAACTGAAATCCTGAGAGGAAAAAAACCTTTTAGGAAAATAAACATCATAAGGTTTAAGCTGAGCAAAATGAGCTGTGGAAATCAGGATTTTTTTCTTTGTTTCCTATTTTTTATTTTTCTTAAGTCTACCCTAATGCTTAAATATCAATACAAACTCATTTATTTTATATTCTACTCCCACTTAGAATAGAAAGCAGGAAAGAATCCACCTTGCAGTTCAGAATGTGAGTTCCCTGACCTTTTATTCTGTTACAGAAACCCAAAGAGCTAGTTACATCTCAGTTCCACAGACAAGAGAATTTAGCCAATTATACTGTTTATAATATAAATTGGAAGGTGTGTGTGTGTGTTGTGTGTATGTTGTGTGTGTGTGTGGGGTGTGTGTGTGTGTGTGTGTGTATGTGTACTGTAATGGTTCTAGGAAATCTAAACTGAAACTCTGCTACATGGAGCTATAACTTTCACTTAGACAACTGCTTTTTTGTAAACATAGTTTCTTGCAAAATCTTAGCTCGCTGCTATGGAAGCAATGACATTAACAGAAATAACAGTGGTGCCACAAATCTTCGGGGATTTTTTTTAATGGAAAGGAAAATTCTAAAACTAAAAATACACTTTTTATTTGCAACTATGGGAATACAAACACCAGAAAAACACAAGAGAACTTTATAATTAGGACATGGGAGGCACTCAATCTGGTGGTTTTAGGGAAAGGACAGTCATGGGATGGAATCTATGTCTTAGGTCATTACAATTTGGGCAACAGAGGAAAAAAAAAAACCTGCATTAACAAAAGAGATGATATCTAGAAGGGAGTGACAATTTCTCCACTCTCTTCCTGCACCACTTTACAGATTAGGGGATGCCTGCCCCAAAGTCTTCTGGGTTTAAATTACTTATGACATCCTGAGCCCTGTCCCTTGGCATGTAGTTTTAAAACCCAGATAATCACTCAACTGAGGGGTTCCCTAGTGGCTCAGACAGTGAAGAATCTGCCTGCAGTGCAGGAGATTTGAATTTGATCCCTGGGTTGGGAAGATCCCCTGGAGGAGAGCATGGCAACCTCTCCAGTATTCTTGCCTGGAGAATCCCCAAGGACAGAGGAGCCTGGTGGATTACAGTCCATGGGATTGCAAAGAGTTGGACACGACTGAGCACCTAAGCACAAGCTCAATCACTCACCACAGAGATACCATCCCCTATTTTAATTTTTAATTCTCAATCTAAATGGATATTTTACAGAATCAACTGAATAAAAAGTCCAGATCTAAAAGTACACACATATAAGAGAAATAACTCTCTTCTTTATTTCAGCTATGACCATCAACGGCAGTTGGACTTGTAGGCATGTTAAGACCAGTGATCTACCTCATTTCAATTGGCTTCTATTAGCACTATTAGCAAATAGCAGGATGGTTTCTGCATGCTTGAACTTAATGATCTTATGATCATATCTGCAAATAATTTGTATCAAAGTGCTGATTCATAAAACTTGCTTACATAAAAACTGTCTTTCTGTTAGGGAGCAATCATTCTTTTCCTCATTGGTTTGTTTTCACATTGTTTGCTTTCGTGTGGATCTTAAAAAATTTTAGGGGGTTAAAACGAGAGATGATACCTTCTCTATTTTACAAATGCTGTAAGGCTAAAATAGGTTAACACTAAAAAACCAAACCTTACTGTGTTTCTCTTAAGTTTGGAGATGTGTGTGTGTGTGTGTGTGTGTGTGTGTGTGTGTGTGTATACATGCATGCACTCATTTGTGGCTGACTTTTTGTGACCCCATGGACCCTAGCCCACCAGACTCCTCTGTCCATGGGATTCTCCAGGCGAGAATACTGGAGTGGGTTGCCATCTCTTCCTCCAGGGGGAAAACAATACCCCGGGGTCAAACAAAAGAGTGGAGTTGGATTTATGCCCTCTGTTACAGGCAGGATGCAGTAGCATCTTTATATACAAAGTGGAAGATATTGTATGAAGAATATTTTTATGCAGTGAAATTTTACATCAGTTAATTGATTTAGAAAAATACTATTCCAGATTTTTGTGATTAAAAAAATATGATAAAGATTGAAAAACATCTTGAGAAAGAAAAAGATAGTTGTTACTTATAACAGGTACAGAATGACTCCATGCCAGAGTTACATCAGCTCTGCAGGGAAGAAAGCTGCCTGCTAGCTATTTACAATGAGCAATGAAGAATTCATTGTAATTTTTGTATTTTGAGGTCTGTTGTACATGTGGCTGTCAAGTCCTCATTGAAGTTTTGGAACCAACAATAAGGATTATACAAAGACTGGAAGAAGTGGAAACAAAAATAAAAAGAGAAGTTGCGGACCAATGTTGTCAGATATTTGGATCATTTAAAAACACATGCAATAAATGAATATAGATAATGTCTAATGATTTAGAGAAATGAAATTATATAACAATTACACTGTATTTCCATTGGCAAGTCCACCAAAAGTTGACTCTTCAAGCACTTTTGCTATCCATAAATTCTCAACGTTGATTTTTTTCTTTTGCCCTGCAATCTGTATTTTATTAAAAACTTTAGTTTGGGGAATTCTTTACTGCTGTCTAAAAGAACTCATGCATGCCTTAGGGTGTTGTAACAGCACATTAATGCAATATTACATTAATCAATGGCACCAGAGACATATACTATTTTAAAAAGAAAGCAACAGCAAAACCCACATGTGTGTTGTCTGGGCAAGTGAGATACTGACTTGGCAAAATGTTACATTCCAAATTCAGCTATCCTGAAACAAATCAAGTTTGTGGACTTTAACATCAACAACAGCAAACACTGATTGAGCTAAAGTAATGTATTTATGCATCCATCATTTATCACCGGAATATATAATGTGAAAAGAATGAGACACGATGCCAAAGAGAAATACTCCTTTAAAATTAATTAGCAAGCTTCTTAAAAAGCTTATTGAAAGGTTACATACAAGCAGAGCTGCATCAAACCACCCAATCCAATTGCTCTGTGCATACAGCCAAGCCAGGACCACGCCCGCTTTGAATATCTGCGAGAATGTCACCCTCATGTGGCTCTGCTTTTTACCCAGAAGGGGCTTGGGAGAGATTATCTGGATAATTTGTAGAGAGCAGATTTCATGTTTTGTTACACGAGCCTGGGTTCACGGCTAGTCTGCTCAATCCCTTAATAGTGGCCTGGGAATGAAGCCACAGATGGGCTTGCTTTCCAGGGAGACCGATTTACCTGTCTCACAGCCCTGGACTACAACAGACTTTAGTGTGTTGGTTGAAGAGCAATGCATATATGAGCCCCCAAATCTTGCAGTTAGTGGCTTCAGATAGAAGTCTCAGTGATACATGCTTGGTAAAACCAGTGAAGATATATTATTAGAATGAGGAAACCCAGAGGTAATATATAGAGAGAGTGGGTGGAAGGTGTAATCTCCATTATGTGAAATTCTTCTTCAACTAGATAGCCTTGGGTTACTTGAATTCCCTGAGAAAAACTCCTTCTACCATCTCTTGTTTCCATCTCAAAGTTTCTATCTCCATGCCCTGGAAAGCTTTTTTTTTTTAATTAAAATTTTTCTAAAAAAAAAAAAATAATAATAATGATAAAAAGAAAGTGGAGAAGACAGCTAACAACAGAGTCCTGCATGGTGCAATACACCCACATCTTTTCTTTTATTATTATTATTTTAATTGGAGTATAATTGCTTTACAATGTTGTTTTAGTTTCTGCTGTAGGACATGAATCAGCTATATGTATACATAAATCCCTTCCCTCTTGAGCCTCTCACTGCTCCCCCATCCCACCCCTCTAGGTCCACAGAGAGTACTGAATAGAACTCCCTATGCTATACAGTGGCTTCCAACTAAACCTAACACATCATTTTTTAAAAAAATAAAATCTATTTTACACACACACACACAAAACTTTTCTTCTTAAACTAATTTTTATTGGAGTATAGTTGCTTTGCAATGCTGTTAGTTTCTACTGCGCAGCAAAATAAACCAGCTGTATGTTCCCTGGAACCCTTATTTCTGGTCCTTGTCACTGAGGCAGACATGTCCCCCCGCTATTCTACGGAGAACCCTTTCATTTTTGCTGTCAGCTTGAACTCCCCACATGGTTCAGAATACTGAGTCATTTTCTCTATGAGAGATTAAAGAGGGCTATAAATTTTTTACTATTTCTCTCATTGAGAGGTGGCACGAAGACACTTTCCCCTTGAGTAGGACCTGGCCTTAGGAACGTGACCCAACAATAGGATGCGGCTGAAGTGACGCTTTAGGCTCCTGAGGCTGGGCCGTAAGAGAACTTGCAGTTTTACCTGGACCTCCTAGAACACTTCTCTGGGAGCGTGGAACTGCCATGTAGGAAGCTAGACTACCGAGAGACTATGAGGTCATACGCAGAAGCCTTGGTCAGTAGTCTCAGCAGAACACAGCCTTCCAGCCATCCCTGCCAGGACACAGGACCATGACAACTGAATACCAATGAGTGACCTCTGTGGATACCATGTAGAGCAGAAAAACCACTCAGCTGAGCGCTGCCTCAATTCCAGAACTACAAAATCCCGAGAGAAAGTACAGCGGTTGAAGCCGCCAAGTTTAGGGGTACTGCGCAGCTGTAGATACTAGAACAGAACTTGAAAGTTTTCGTCTTTACCCGTTCATTACCTTCTCCAAGGAACCTGCTCAGATTTTCCCAGTGTTATAATCTTCCCTCAATCCTACCAGATTATACAATGAAGCGCTGCTTCCCTAAATGATAACCAGCTCCAAAAGACCAGTCTACTGTCTGTGTCCTCTTTTCACTCTTTAAATATACAGCAATCTGGTGATCACAATCTCCATTCTAAAATGGCAAGATTCCAAAGTTGGAAGGGACCTTACAGACTACATCAACCAGCATCTGTTCTCTACTGAATTCCCTTCCATAAGGTCCCATCCTGGCAGTAGGCGTCTTGATGACGCTCTAACATCTCAAGGGATGTGGTGCTTGGTGCCCCTCAAGGATACTCCTTCTGTCCTTGGATAGCCGAGATTACAAGGAAGTTCCCTGATTCTGCACAGCGTTCTGTCTCTTTAAAATTTTTCATCCAATTTCTAGTTCTCTCGCTCCTCATTATATACAAAACGCCTCATATCTCTAGTCTGGAGGCACTGGGGAATCACCAAGGTAAACACATGGATTAGGTGGTGGTAGCGGAGAGTATATCTTACACCTCTTCCATCTTAGCATTTATGAAAATGTGTATACATCTTAAAACTGACGTCTAACATCACAAGGTGAGTGTCACAATCACCCTTCACGTTTCTATCATGTAACTTAATGTAGGTCTTGAGTCATCATTCCATTTAGTTATGGTAAACATGGAGAGAGTACAGCATTCTGTACTATCTGTACTACAGCTTTCTGATACGGCATAGACAGTGGTAGAATCCTGACTGCAGTTCTTTCTTATCTCTGTGACCTTGAGTAATTCAGCTACTAAAACCACAGCCACACCTAGGGATACTCAGTCATGTTCACTTATAATCAGATTCAGAACTTAAAGTCAAATTAGGGTTCTGCCCTTCCTTCTCTTTTTCCCTGGGCTAGCATCTGCATTCTAAGAAGGCTCATAAGTGCCATGGCATCAAAGAAGAGACATCCAGATGTGTATAAGAGACAGGATTTCATGTTTTGTTACACGAGCCTGGGTTCACGGCTAGTCTGCTCAATCCCTTAATAGTGGCCTGGGAATGAAGCCACAGATGGGCTTGCTTTCCAGGGAGACCGATTTACCTGTCTCACAGCCCTGGACTACAACAGACTTTAGTGTGTTGGTTGAAGAGCAATGCATATATGAGCCCCCAAATCTTGCAGTTNTGCTGCTGTTGCTTCTGTTTCCACAGACTCTGAAACGTGGAATCCACATCAAATATGCTCATTGGTGTTCCTTCCATAAGACACCAAGGCCTTTTGTATCCCCTCCCAGGGAAAACTCTAGGGACACCAGGAAATTTTAAGATACTTTCCATGTTGTGTGGACATCTCAACCAGCTGCATCGTTCCCTCCACCACTGTACTGCTGCAAGAGATGCTATTAGGTATGACTCCCTCTGGAGAGTACATCATGAGAAACCCTGGACTGGATGAAGCATAAACTGGAATCAAGATTGCCAGGAGAAATATCAATAATCTCAGATATGCAGATGACACCACCCTTAGGGCAGAAAGCAAAGAAGAACTAAAGAACCTCTTGATGAAAGTGAAAGAGGAGAGTGAAAAAGTTGGCTTAAAACTCAGCATTCAGAAAACTAAGATCATGGCATCTGGTCCCATCACTTTCTGGCAGATAGATGGGGAAACAGTGGAAACAGTGGCTGACTTTATTTTGGGGGGTTCCAAAATCACTGCAGGTGGTGACTGGAGCCATGAAATTAAAAGACACTTGCTCCTTGGAAGAAAAGTTATGACTGACCTAGACAGCATATTAAAAAGCAGAGACATTACTTTGACAACAAAAGTTCATCTAGTCAATGCTATGTTTTTGCAGCAGTCATATATGGATGTGAGAGCTGGACTCTAAAGAAAAAGCTGAGCATCGAAGAATTGATGCTTTAAACTGTGGTGTTTGAGAAGACTCTTGAGAGTCCCTTGGACAGCAAGGAAATCCAACCAGTCCATCCTTACTGATTCAGGAAATCAGTCCTGAATATTCATTGGAAGGACTGATGCTGAAGCTGAAACTCCAATACTTTGGCCACCTAATGCGAAGAAGTGACTCACTGGAAAAGAGCCTGATGCTGGGAAACGTTGAAAGCCAGAGGAGAAGGGGACGACAGAGGATGAGATGGTTGGATGGCCTCACCGACTCAATGGGCATGAGTTTGAGTGAACTCCGGGAGTTGGTGATGGACAGGGAGGCCTGACGTGCTGCAGTCCATGGTGTTGGAAAGGACCAGACACGACTGAGCGACTGAACTGAACTGGACCCCTGGAAGGATGGCTGGGATCTCAGCTGGTGCTCTTGTGCTGTGAGGTTCCTCCAAGTGCTTCTGGGGCTCCGTTATCTCCCATCTCCAGAGGCACTGGAGTATGGCTCACCTTCTAACAGCCCTTCAGCATCTCAGCTGCAAATTCTTCTCCTGCCAACAATTAAAATCTCCACTGGGACACGAAACTCCTTAGACACCATCCTTCATTCTCTGCAACCTACCAAACTGTCTTTGGCTCTTGACATGCAAAGCAAACCTTGAAGACATTTTTTAAAAAAACATTCTATCTTGTAATTAAACAAAACTATCCTTTATGAATATCCAAATTATCCTTTATGAATCAGAAGGCCCAAACTTAGAACTCAGTCTCCAAGAATTTGCCTCTTTGTTTTCTGCAATTAATCTGTGTATGAGGTAAAATGGAATTACCAAGAAGAAAAAAAAAAATGGTCAGGCATTTAAAAGATAGTCCTACTACAATGACATTTGATTTGGTGGTGCTTACTTTATTCTTGAAAACTGATATTAAATTAAGATGATGGTACATCTTATACCAATGGCATGATATGAATGAGCGGAAAATGTAATTCCAAAGTAGTTTAGTTTCTATGCAGTTTGGTATAACAGAGTGGTTAAGAGGATGCAAGCTTCCATGATGCCCTAGAAGGGTGGG
>SJYA01001450.1:828141-845956 GCA_006410615.1 Neotragus moschatus | reverse complement strand
TCTCAGATGGTAGAGCGTCTGCCTGCAGTGCAGAAGACCTGGGTTCGATTCCTGGGTTGGGAAGATCCCCTGGAGAAGGAAATGGCAACCCACTCCGGTATTCTTGCCTGGAAAATTCCATGGACTGAGGAGCCTGGTAGGCTACAGTCCATGGGGTCGCAAAGAGTTGGACACGACTGAGCGACTTCACTTTCACTATAGATGATTCACTTCGTTGTACAGCAGAAACTAACACAGCATTGTAAAACAATTATACTCCAATAAAAAAAAGAGGGTGCAATTGGAGTCGAATATCCTGAATTTAAGTCCTGGAGTCACATTAGCTGGGCGTCTTTAAGCGATGTATTAACTTCCTATGCCTCAATTTTCTCATATATTAAACAGTTATAACAATGACAACTAGCTCCTAGACTGTTGTGCAGATGAGATAAATTCATACACGTGAAGCACTGGGACAGTGTCTGGCACAAGGGAAACATTCAAGGAGTGTTATTTATTGTTACATGTTGGATATGGAAGGAGGTATAGGAAAGAGCTAAGGACAACTCTACTAACCAGACTTACAACTAATTTTCTAGTCCTGAAGCTGGAATTAGAAGGTTCTCTTTCCTGCAAATGACTGTGCTTTTCCACAGAGAACATGGATTCATAAGGCAAAGATAAAACACAAGTTGTCTTTAAGTTCATCTTCTCAAGCCTTAGGTGGGAAAGAAACAAAAGTGTCCCCAGTTATTCACCATAGAGGATTAGAGCTACTGTTTTTCACCACTTGGAGCAAAATAAAGGGTGGTGAAGAGGTCCACAGCCTGCTGATTTCTGCTCTGGCTGAGAAAGGCATCTCTTGGATGCTTTGTGGGGTCCTATCTACTTATGGAATCCTCTAGGACCAGTCCTGACTATAACCAAATGAGGTCAGCTCAGGGAGCTTGGCTGCCCAGCATAAGCAGCCCATGAAATCCTTTAAAATATGTAACTTAAAGTCAGCCACAAGTTTAAACTTAAAGTTAGCACTGGTGCCTGAATCAAACTGCTCTGTTACAATGAAGCTATGTGAGAAAGCTTTATTTTTTTACAGTTTACACACTTTCACTATTTTAGGGAACAGTCTGGGGATCAAAGGGCATTTCATAAAGAGGTTGTGTTTACTTGGGCTTTCTAGTGGAATTGTCCTGTGGGTCTTTTGCAGACAAAATGATTCACTTTATCTGCTCGAACAGCAAAGCAGATGGTGGTGATACTGGGACGTACAACAGGTCTGGGAGCGAGGTAGGGGTCCAAATTTTAGTCTGAATCTGTTGTGTATGAAACATCTATGAGAAATCCGAGTGGAGGTATGAGGTAGGTGCAGGACTCAGATGAGATACCCATGTGAGAGCCTTGCTGATTGTTGATAAGTAAAACGATGGAACGTGAAGAAATCTCTTTAGGAGAGACTACAGGAAGAAAAGAGAGTCCAGCATTATTGGTCCCAAGGCACCACAATACATAAACGTTCCAGAGTGGAGATGCCTGCACAGAAAATGAGAAGCAACAACCAAGAGAAAAGCAGGGGCCAAGAAGAGAGAGGAAGAGGGAGTGGCTAGTTGAGTAAAAAACTGCTCAGAGAGTCAAGGAAAGTGAGGAGTAAAAGATGTCCGTGGACCTGGTGAACCCAGAGGTGACTGCAAACCCTCCGTGTGGAACTGAAAATGGTTTCAGCAGAGTGGTGCAGCAGGCTTCTGGGTTGAAGGGTGCATGGAAGTCAGGGACACAGACTCTTTGAGGGGACACCTCTTTGGAGAAGCTTAAACTAAAGGAGAGCAGAGAGATTAAGTAGAGATAAGTGGGCTCTGGGAGGGTAAGAAAGTGCTGAGAACTCAGCGGGTGGGAGGGTGCGAGGGGGGAGGGGGGCAGAAAGGAAGGACATGGATCTTGTTATCCAGAGGCTCATTCTGATTTCATATCAGCTAAAATCACCATGTCATTCTCACAGTGATGGTGCTGTCACAACCGCCATCTTTTACTCTACTGAACTAGTCTTTTAAAAAAAAAAAAATCTTTTTTCTGCTCTCTTCAGCAGTAAAGTTATTATCTATCCACAGTTTCAACTATCCATTCATGCAGCTGACTACCCACACAAACCCCTCTGTGTACCCCAACGCTGTATTTGAAGATGGACACCTAGCATTTTACCAGGGTCTTGAAGACAATGTGCAAGCGTGCTCATATCGCTTCAGTTCAGTTCAGTTACTCAGTCATGTCCGAATCTTTGTGACCCCATGAACCGCAGCACGCCAGGCCTCCCTATCCATCACCAACTGCCAGAGTCTACCCAAATCCATATCCATTGAGTCGGTGATGCCATCCAACCATCTCATCTTCTGTCGTCCCTTTCTCCTCCTGCTCTCAATCTTTCCCAATGTCAGGGTCTTTTCCAATGAGTCAGCTCTTCGCATCAGGTGGCCAAAGTATTGGAGTTTCAGCTTCAGCATCAGTCCTTCCAGTGAGCACCCAGTACTGATTGCTTTAGTTACATTCAACTCTTTGTGACCCCATGAACTGTAACCTGCCAGGCTCCTCTGTCCATGAGATTCTCCAGGCAAGAATACTGGAGTGGGTTGCCATAGCCTCCTCCAGGGGATCTTCCCAACCTAGGGATCTAACCCACATCTCTTATGTCTCCTGCCTTTGCAGGAGGTAAGGTTCTTTACCACTAGAACCACCTGGGAAGCTCCTCAAAGACAACATGGTTCTATAAAGAATATAAATTTTCTTGGCCAGGTCCTCTTTACTCCCTGATTTCCTTTAATGAGACATCCAGAGACTCAACACTCAAAACTATTTCTGTCTTTCCTGTCACCAGGGAACCATCTCACCATCTCTGGCTTGGAGCCTTGCTCTTGGTGGTCCCCTGCCCAGACCATTCTACCCACCCCTCCCATCTGCCAGAAAGCTTACTCTTGTCTTTAAAGCTTATAATAGTTGATTCAGGAAACTTTTGCCAATCCTTCCAAGTTGGTGTGACCTCCTAACTTTTAAACCTCTTTGAATACTTCTCTTAAATTATATTTGAGAGACTGTCTTATCTGCTCGATTAGACTTTAAACTTATGAGCTTTGCCTTATTCATTTTTGTGTTCCTTGTGTTACTAGATGCAGCAGGCACTTGCCAGAGTTTTGTTTAATTGGCTCAAATTATTAATGAATTCTTTAGATGAAGTGAATTTTTCCAGTTGCATGCATGCAAAATAAATAATAATTCACTGAAAACTTAACAGTGTACTTAACTGGAGTGCAGAAATGAGCTCATATATGAATATCTGGGCACGGCCAAAAATTGCTTTTCTTTCCTGGAACAAGTATTTATTTAACTTTTTATTGTGGTATGGAATATTTCAAATATACATAAAAGTAGAAAGAAGAGCATAATGAACCCCCATGAACCCATCATCCAGCTTCAACAACTCATAACATTTTCCCAATCTAATTTCATCTATTCATCAAACTTACTCCCATTCCCCCCTCCCCCCGGAGTATTTTAAAGCAAACTCCAGACATCATACCATTTCACTTATATGTCATTCCACTTATATATCTTTAGCAGATGAGGTTTTGCTTTATAATTCAACCACACGTCAGACCTAATGAAATTCTAATTACCTCACATGATTTAGCAGCTAGTCTTTGTTCACATGTCCTCCATTTGTTGTAATCATTTTATTCAAAGAATGCTTGATTTTATAGTTATAGCCTATTTTAAACAACTTAGTGCAAGACATTAACTCTCGATTCTTTTAGCATACGTGCTGGAAGAGGTTAAGGAGAGAGGAGATACTCAATTTCTGAATTATACTTCGTTTGCTTGATTCGTTTCCTTCTCTGCTCCAGCCACTGCTGTTTTGGATCCTTCTCATTAGCATGTGTGTCAAAGAATGGGAAGGGAAAGGAGGTGGGGCAAAAGCTGTGACTTGTCCCATCAAGCCTCCTGTCCCTTTTTTCTGGAAGAAAAGAAGCCCTGGCACAAGGCAAAGCCCTTAGGGATGACATTTCCTCCACTCTCTTGCAGTCAGATCATCATGAGACCATGAGACTTTTTGAGCAAAAGTGATGTGTGCCATTTCTGGGTCAAACCTTTAACTGAAAAGATGTGTGCCCTCTCTTCTCTTTTATCCACTTCTTAAGGGCTTATATTCAGATGCTGTGTGGTAAACGATCTGCCACCAAGTCAATGAAGAAAAACCCTAGAAGATCCCAAGGCAACCAGGTGGAAGAGCCTGGGGCCCGAGTTGATCTCATGAGGGAGAGCTAGCCTGCCAACTTCCAGACGATTGGCTTTAAACTACGGTTATTTTGGTATCTGTTACAACAGCAGTTCTGATATCTTAACTAGGATAGAAGGTAGAATTCAACAGTGTCAGTATATTTTTCTAAAAATCTAATGAGAGTTTCTACTGCCAACATCACAGATAATCCAGTATTCTTTGCATATGTTTTCAATTATTACTAGTTGTCTGTCTTGGAGTATGATGGCTGACTGGCACTAGTTAACTGAACATACACTGTGAAGGCCCAGTGTGGCTGGATTTGGTTCCAGAGAAACTTTTGCTTGAATCCTCCCTGGCTTCTTCCTAACTATAAAGAAATTGTTAAAACTATATGATACTTTAAAAAATGAGAATAACAGAGTTCCCTAGAAGATGAATTACAGCGAATAAATAATGTATATTAAAGGAATGACATAGTACTTGGCACACAGAAGTTTCCAGAAAAGGTTAATTTGATTTCTTTTTGTTCTCTGTGCACGTAAGTCAGAAGGATCTAATGATGGTTTGTGATGCTCGACAGCTGCAGCCATTCAGGTCATCAGCACTTGTTCAAAACAGCAAGGTTATCACTGGACACTAATTAGAGACCCTACAACAGTGGAAGAAGTTGTAGAAAAAACTTGTGGATGAAAAATCAAGGATTCTATGACTGCTTAGAAGAAATGTTGATTAGCAGTATATTAGTCAGAGTCACACGAGCTGATATAGCACACAAACCTCACATCTCAGGGGGTCTGTCTCCTTTCCAAAGGATGTTTCTGGTTGGCAGGGAGGCTCTGCTCCATCTAGTTATTCAACGGTCCAGATCGGCAGAGTCATCAACCAGCCTGATAACAAGTGGTGGAGAATAAGGGGGAGGTACTTACGGACCACATCTGGAAGCTGATACATATGATTTGAAGTTGATATATGATTTCCACTGCCCCATGAGTCTTACGGTCAGACCTAACTGCAGGAGGTGCTGGGAAATGTAGTTGGCTGAGCACCCAGGAAGAAGAGAAATGAACGTGGGGATTGGCCAGCAGCATCTACCATCAGCAGCAGTTAGCCTGAAAAATGATTTACTGAGCTATTATATTTAGCTTCAACTTAAGTAGTGGGAGAATATCCTTGGAAAATCTTACTCAACACCTCTATTAACAGTGTCTCACAAAAACCCTTCTATGATGTAAGAAACTAATTTAGGAAAGATAGCATTTTAAAGAATTTATCAGAAAAAAACTTTCCTGAAACCTCCAAGTGACTTTAGTAAGTAATAATAATTACTTTTAAAAAGTTTTAATGTCAGAAACACTAAATTATTTTAGTTAGGAAAAGGCTCAAGCCCTGGATCATTCTCCTTGAGGAAAAAATAAGCACTTTTGTTTAGAGAAGCATTTAAACTTTCAAAGGATTCTCAGGGTAATTAACTTCAAGTTGTCTTTTCCTAAACAATGATGTCCTAGTTACTGAGTCAACAGCACACAGGTGGCCCAGAAACCACACACACATTCATCACAGCTACTGTCAGAATCTCTGAGATATGTGGTGAAACTTGCTAAGAGGCTGCAAACTATTGTGTTTCACGATAATGATCTTTCCAGAAATAAAGGGGATTACACATTAATAAAGCAATGAAACTATGCAGGTAACCATGACAATGGCTACAAATTCAATAACATTTTATACTCCTGGAAAGTTTTTTCTTTTTTCTTTTATTGCCAGAAAGATTAGGGAAATTATGAGAAAGAACTGAAAAGCATTTATGTCTCATCTGAACTATCGTACCTCCAAGGATGTCATGTATGCTCAGCCCATTCTAACGTCAACTTCACAGCAACCTGAAATGCCCATCCCGGTTCATGATCACATATTTATCTTGAGAAATGGACAAAGCAAGGAGTCTCAAGTTCAGTGTCTTCAAATGACATTGGTCAGCAAACTATTTCTCCAATTCAGGCCCAATTTTATCTATATTTTAAAAGACATTTCTCCTTTTGAATTCTCAGTGAAAAAATGGCTTATCTCTAGTCACATGTCCACAGAAATTTCTGAAGGTTCTTAAATATCTGAGTCAAATTTCAGAATATTTTAAAGGAAGACACGTCATCTAAATCATTCATCCTTCCAATTAATCAAATTAAGGTTTTGTTTTTCTGGTTTCTGATGTGTTGACAACTGAAACATCACAAATGGGAAGGATTGAGGTTGTTTTTTTTAACCTCTCAAGAAGTGCACAAAACTAGAAAATTCTCTTCATCAAAGGTTCCCATATTATCCTATGACTCATCCTTATTATGTATATACTAGGTGGCTCTAGTGGTCAAGAACCTGCTTGCCAATGCAGGAGACGTAAGAGACGTGGGTTCGATCCCTGGGGTTGGGAAAATCCCCTAGAGGAGGAAATGGCTTCCCGCTCCAGTATTCTTCCCTGGAGAATCCCATGGACAGAGGAACCTGGCAGGCATCCCTAGGGTTGCCAAGAGTTGGACATGACTGAAGCGACTTACCATGTATAGATTAACACTGAGATCAATAGAGGAAAAACACTCTGGATGACACTAAGTGGTAGACAAAGACACCAAAGGCCATCATTCTCTAGCTGGGAAAACTGACCCCACAGTGGGGTCAGAAATAGCACTTCTTTCACTTGGAGGAAGTGGAGGCTCACAAGAAGGTAAGGCCAGGAATGGAAAAATCGTCTACTCAAATGCTGATCTGCCCTTATTTCTGGCTCAAGAAGAAGACAGAGCCATCCAGCTTCCTTCAACTAAAGAAATGCTACACGGATAAAAATTTGCTATTGCTTTTTGCATTTCAGGCAGGCTCCTCTTATCTCCATCCTCTGATCCCTTGTGATCATTTTGCCACTGTCAGCTCCCGTGTGGTTGCTGTCCTTGTCTGATGAGACCTCCATGTGGCCCAGGATGCTGTCCACCTATCATCTCCGGAAGTGCCCAGCAACATCCTGGAAGTGCCTCTCTTGATTCTTCATCTCCACCTTCTCCCAGAACTATCCCTCCACCTCCGCGATGGTGCCTTCTCAGTTTTCCCCCAGTGTAGTGTAGGCATTGGCTGAAGCTCCACTCTCTCTTCTTACTTCCTAAATGCAGGCTGTCCCTATCAATTCTTCTTCCTCAACCCCAAAGAAGGAAGTAACTCTCTGACTCCACTTTCCCTTGGAAATCCTTCAGCCACTCCCCAAAGCCATTAGGATCAAGTTCGGTCTCCTAGGTCAGGACACCTGGTGTCTCTGGCTTGGCCCTGGGTGAACTCCTTGCACTTTTTCTGCAGTCAGATTACTCTGCATGTATCAACATAAGGCGGCATTTTCTGCCTCCGCTGTTCCTCTAGCTCAGACACCCTTCCCTTCTGTTCTCACCTTTCCCATGTGTAAACCAAATCATTTTCCTCATGCAAAACTTTGCCCTGCTTCTTGTTTCCTAAGAGATAAAACCAAAACTAGTGTTTGGTATGGAGGCTTTGCCAACATCCGAGTCCCTGCTTATTTCTCTTAACCAAAGCTCCAGTTATGCCCATATTTTTGACATCACTTTCAGACACATCCAATCACTTCAAGTTCCTGAAGCTCAGCGTGAAAGGAAATTTTCCCCAAATCACTGCATCTGCTTCCAATGTCAGCTCCCGAAAAGTGGTCCCTGGATCTCTTTCATTCTCTATCTTTCCTTGGAGCTTTAGTTTTTTTCCCCATGATTGGCTGCATTCTTTCTCAAGAAGAACAAAATCAGTGCCCAGGACAGTCCCAAGCAATGGAGTGTTGAGCAAATACGCACGAATGGGTTCATCTCCGACTCCTCCTCATTCCCTGAGGAAGCCCCAATAATCCTGCCTCTCCCTCTTTCCAGTGTGTTTCTTTGTCCTTCTGCTATGAAGCTCCACAGAGGTCCCTGAGGACTTGAGCTGCTGCTCTGGGGGCAAGAATGACCGCAAGAGTCTTGGGGTCCCTACCCAGAAAGTAAAGAGATCAAACACACATTCAGTTTCTCCAGGGACCCTGGGGTTACAGCGACTGGGGGCCACAGCAAAGCAAGGACCAGTCCAGAAGGCTACCGAAGACCTTAAGGTTTCTGTCCTACATCAAACTATATAACTTGAAGCTATCCAAATAAATAAGTGGATTAAAGAGATTTCTAGGATCAGCATCCCACCAAGTTACGATCTCCTGAGAAGAGAATGTCTCATATATAAAAACAGCCATTTGCATATGACTTCTTCCTCCCACAGGTTAACAGAGCATGGGATGGGTGGCAAGAATAATTCTCTTCTAAATCACTTACATTTCTTCCCGGCCTTCTACATTTGACTAATCATGCGAGCATGCTAAGTCACTTCTGCTGTATCTGACTCTTGCTGTTGTATCTGCAGCGCTATGGACCATAGCCCGCCAGGCTCCTCTGTCCATGGGATTCTCCAGGCAAGAATACTGGAATTGGTTGCAATGTCCTCCTCCAGGGGATCTTTCCAACCCAGGGATCAAACCTATATCTCTTCAGTCTACCTGCATGAGCCAGTGGGCTCTTTAATACTAGCACTGCCTAGGAAGCCCCTGACTGATCATATCTGAAGCAATTTATTGATATTTCTCTTGTATAATCCTTTCTCCTTCCCCATTCTTTTCTCCCATCTCTTGCTGAATTATCAGGAGAAAGGTTATTTTCCTGTTACCCATTTAAATTCTCTAGTCCTCAGTTTATCCTTCTATAAAATGGGAATAATGATAAGGTTGGGAGGATTGAGTAGACAATATCTATAAAGTGCTTAGCACAGTAGGAGTGGGATGAATGCTGGCTGTGATCATTGTCCTTTATATTCCATTTATGAGTGACAAACACAAGACAATGCAAGAGACAAGTCTCTATTAAGAAAAAGGAAAGTAGTAAGTCTTATGGTAAAGTTAACATATATGGTCAGAGCCATCAACTTCTTCAACCTCTTTACAATAGCCAGAGGTGTCTTTAGGAATTGCTATGATCAGTTAACAATGAATCAACACTTATTTCTCACTCCTAAGTGCAAGGCCCTATTCCAAGTCATGTAGAGGATACAAAAGGGGGAGAAGAGAAAAAAAAAGAGCATTGAGGAATTCCAGAAGTCATAACAATTTCTTTTCTTTTTGTGTTTCTCAAAAGGACAAGGCAGCTTGCAATGAAACACTCGGGGTAGAGGAAATCCACACACAATAAAGAATGAGACAAAAATATAGTGGGAAAAGAGAGAAAACCATCCTGGAAGCCAAAGGTGAGCTGGCTATGGTATGAGAACACAAAGTGTGGCATCAGAGAAGTGGAAATGGTTCACATTAACGAAAAGCATCAGGACAAACAGCACCGTTTCCATTATTAAATTCTAGGAGGGAGATTATTGCATGGATACCTATATAAAAAATTCTGAGTTGAGTAATAGGAAATATCTACAGAGTCATTTTGCCTAGAACAGGCAGCTGAGACTCACATAAAGCGCTTGCACTCAGACACACTTGGTTTGCATCCAGGCTCAGCTGCAGCGTGTTCTACCCTCTTTGACACATTAGCTTCTGTGAATCTCAGAGATGGTGATAATGATCCCTGGCCTTCAGGGTCACTCTAGATGAGACAGCGCCAGTAAGTGGCTGGTCCATGGCAAGTATATGACAAAGACTTATGTCCCCCTCCCCCTACACAGGTACACCCTCTATGAGTCATCATTCCTTATAAATATGTATAGACTTCAAAGATCATATATAATTCTTCATAAAAACGGGTGAATCAAAAGTCATCTATTTGGAAAATTATTTGTCTCTCCTAATAGACTACAAGCTCCACAAGAAAAGAGGTACTTGCTGTTTTTTCTTCTGGTACAAGTGGTAAGTATTTCAGCACACACAAGTATGTGGTCCACTAGTATTTGCTGCTTCCCTGACAGCTTAACTTCTCTGGTGGCTTAAATGGTAAAGTGTCTGCCTGCAATGAGGGATACCTGGGTCGATCCCTGGGTCAGAAAGATCCCCTGGAGAAGGAAATGGCAACCCACTTCAGTACTCTTGCCTGGAAAATCCCATGGGCTGAGGAGCCTGGTTTGCTAGTCCATAGGGTCGCAAAGAGTCGGACACGACTGAGTGACTTCACTTTTCCCTTTCTGATAAGCTTAGTTGGTAAAGAATCCACCTGTACTGCAGGCAACCCCAGTTAGATTCCTGGGTTGGGAATATCCCCTGGCGAAGGGATAGGCTACACACTCTAGTATTCTTGGGCTTCCCTTGTGGCTCAGCTGGTAAAGAATCCACCTGCAATGTGGGACACCTGGGTTCAATTCCCAGGTTGGGAAGATCCCCTGGAGAAAGGAAAGGCTACCCACTCCAGTATTCTGGCCTGTAGAATTCCATGGACTGTATGGTCCATTGGGTCAGAAAGAGTCAGACACGACTGAGCAACTTTCACTTTCAATATTTGCTGCAGGAAGGAAAGAAGGCATTTTTAGTGGGAACTTACTAATAAGGTCTAAACATGTTGGCTTTTGGTGGTGTATGCGTGGCTGCAGAGACCCTCAAGAGAGAATGACTTCTGCTCCTTCGACTGTCGCTCTCAAATATCCATGTTAAATGTTCTGAACATGCTCTTGCTCCTCCAGCTAAACCTGTTTTCCCTCTAGCATCAATCAACATTCAAGTGAAAAGCAAAGGCAATTGATTTCATTGCTTTTAAGTTCTGTAGCTGTACATGTTTCCAACAGTATAGCTGACTATTACTGGGAATGCACAATCAATCAGTTTTCAAACAGAATGAGGAGAGTTTATGAGCTAGCTAGAAAAATGAATTACCACTTACAGAACAAAATCTTCATGTGAAAATATGTTCCCAGTTCCAAACGACTAGCTCATGAATAAACTTCTGAAACCCAAACCCAATTGTACTTCAGGTGGTCTGATAGACACAATGAAAGTTTCACCTGCATAATGCCATGAAGTTAAAAAAGCATAATCTAAAGTATTTTGTACCTTTCCTTCCTTTTCTCCTTCCTTCCCCCATCCCTTCCTTTCTCTTTCCATGTTTCCCAAACACATCTCTAAAAAAATTCCCATATTCCAAGCTGCACTGGCAGAAGCTCCAAAAAAAGTGTTAAGACAGTGTGACTCACCTCATTGTAATTCTCCTCGTAGGATTTATGGAAAAGGAGTGAAATCCAAGAGAATAAAATAAAACTTAAAAAAAAAATCCCACTGACAAGTAAAAATCCATTTTGTAGGAAATAGAGTTATATAAAAGATTTATATTTTGTTTCATAAAATTCAAAGGAAACTAATATCCCCCGTTAACTGCCATCTCTAATTAGTTACAGACCATTTAACTCCATAAATATTTTCAAGGATTAATGATAATTGACATGTATTATGCTTTTAATCTTTTAAGTAACATTAATATTGGTTCATTTTTCTTAGAGTCTTGGGGTGGTGCCAACTGAGGCACCTTGTGACCAATCCATAATGGTTAAGTTGGTTCAGTCATGCATGTTTATCCAGGTTTGTCTCTTTGCCATGCCCCCTACTCAGCTCAGCTCCAGTCATCATCACAGTGACATGGTGATGTCTGGCTTCATGTTCTTCCATGAGCCTCTTTCATCAAGCCCCCCCAAAAGCCTAGAGACCCATGGATTCAAGAGTTCTCAAACTTGGCCGTGCCTCAGAACCATGTGCTGCTGCTGCTGCTAAGTTGCTTCAGTCGTGTCTGAGTCTGTGCAACCCCATAGACGGCAGCCCACCAGGCTCCCCCGTCCCTGGGGTTCTCCAGGCAAGAACACTGGAGTGGGTTGCCATTTCCTTCTCCAATGCATGAAAGTGAAAAGTGAAAGTGAAGTCGCTCAGTCGTGTCCAACTCTTCGCAACCCCATGGATTGCGCCTACCAGGCTCCTCCATCCATGGGGTTTTCCAGGCAAGAGTACTGGAGTGGGTTGCCATTGCCTTCTCCCAGAACCATGTGAGGGTGCATAAGAAGAAAACAAATTACAGACGGTGCACGCGTCCCACTGCAGACTGAGTCAATCAGCAATGACTGGTTGGTCTCTGAGCCTGAGATCTGAGCCAACCTGGTTGACGAACTTTAATGCAATTTTGATGACATGGAAAGAAGGAAGCATTATTCAGACCTCTACACATGGAGCTGTTTCTAAAGAGAAAGAGGAATTTTCAGTGGGGATCTGTAATGGTTAATTTTATGGGTCAACTTGACTGGGTCATGGGGTGTTCAGGTATTTAGTTAAACATTCTTCTGTGTCTGGAGGATGTTTCTGGATGAAATTAACACCAGGAGGCTGAGTAAAGCAGACTGCCCTTCCCAGTGGGGGTGGGCCTCATCCAAATCCACTGAAGGCCCAAAGGGCCTGGCAGGCTGCAGTCTGTGGGGTTGCAAAGAGGTGGATGCAACTGAGCACGCACACATACCCAGAATCAAAGGCTGAATGGGGGAGAATCTGTGCTCTCTGCCTTCCTGTCTTCTGGCTGGGACCCTGGTCTTCTCCTGCCTTTGGACTCAGACCTGGACTGGAACCTACACCATCTGCTTTTCGGGTTCTCAGGCCTCTGGATTTGGACTGAAATTATTAATAAATGACTGGCTCTCCTGGGTTTCCAGCTTGGTGACCTCAGATCTTGGGACTCCTCACCCTCCAAAGTTACGTGAGCCAATTCCTTATTACGTTGTTGTTATTTTAGTTGCCAAGTTGTATCTGACTCTTTTGCCACCCCATGGACTGTAGCCCACCAGGCTCATCTGTCCATAGGATTTCCCAGGCAAGAATACTGGAACGGGTCACCATTTCCTTCTCCAGGGGGGTCTTCCTAACCCAGGGATCGAACCTACGTCTCCTGCATTGCAGGTGGATTCTTTACCACTGAGCTACAGAGAAGTCCTCATTATTACACACACACACATCCTATTGATTCTGTGTCTCTGGAGAACCCTGACCAACACAGGATCATAGTTCTTTCCACTGTGTATCCTAGCATAAATATACATGAAGGTACACCAAAAATATTTGAGAGAGACTTTGCAATCAACACAAAGTGTTCATTGTTTTTCTTTGTGCAATGAACACAAAGAGTACAAAGTGCTATCACATTAGAATAAAGGTAATGGAAGTCCCTACCTTTGGAGAAAAGGCCCCTGTTCAACTGAAGGGAGCTATGAGAGAATGCAGAATAAATCAATACATTTTTCATAAGAAAATGCATTATATTCTATTCACATACACATAAAAAATCTCATTTGATGCTAAAAAATAGGATGGTGAGATTGTGAATATAGCTTAAAGGTGAAGGTATTGTCTGATTATATTAAATAATGATAAGCTCCTACTTCCTCAGATCTAAAATGTTTACTGAAAAGATAAATGAAAAATATTATCAGGAGAACAGCAGAGCTGTGTGCTGAATTCAGCAAGACAAAAAGGACACAAGATTTCTTGGGGGTCAAAAGCTCTTTGGCCTTGACCTTCTCTTTTTAATTCTGGCTCTCTCTCCCTACGGTCTGCGATCTATGATGCTGAATGCCAGAAGTCACCGTGTTCCTTACATTTGATGTTCCCTGCTGCACTTCCCTCTCCTTTTATCATTCCTCCTTCAGTGCTGTGTTCATTTTTGTCATCCCTACTTTATGGAGGAAGTTGAGAGATGTTTTAGGAAGCACATTAAAAATCAGTCATGTTTAGATGAGACAGCAAAGGGGTGAGGGCTATTGGAAAATGATGTTCTTTATTTAAAAACTTTTAAAAGTGAAAAAAAAAAGTGTATTAGCTGCGATTTAAAGTAAACTATCCTAAATACAGACAGATAAAACAGGATAAGATAATGGAATCTTTATAAGTCTCCTATGCCAGAACTTTTCAAGCAAACTTTCCAAATACAGGCAACTGGGGAGAAAAAACAATTCACAAGCAAATAATTTAGCATATGACACTAAGCAAAATCTAATGAAAAATTACCAAACATGATTTCAATATAAACTGAAATCATGCAAAAACTGTTTTGCAAATATATTTCTGGTTTTAACATTAGTTGGATAAGTTGCAACTGTTATATTCTATAATTTACTTTTAGCTCAGTTGCATGGCTTACTTATGTAACTGTACAAAACGATGAGTCTGGAAGGTTTGAGCTTATAAGGAAAAAATGCCTTCATTTTAGTGATTCCAGTTTACACTTGCAGAAATATCAAATTACTTATTGAAAAATCCCAGATGAAGTAAGAAGGAATGTTCTGGGAAGTTGCTGTTGACAGTATGTTGCCCTGATCTTATAGATGTATGTTTCCCAGGATTACTTAGTGAGGATTAGCAGCATTTTAAAAATGAGACTGGCCAGAGGTTTTTTATAGTTTCCTTAGAGCATTCTAAAGGAGTTGAATTGATAGTCTTTTCTTCTTTTTTCTTTTTTAAAATAAAAGTGTAGAATCTGATTTTGCATAAAAGTCTGAGAGCTGGCTTCAGAGAAGTCATGAAGAATTAAGAGAATTAATTAACAATGCATTAAGAGAAATTACTTGCTCCCCAATGCCCTTCCAGTAGCCCATCTTGACTGCCCTGCCTTTCGACTGTACAACTGTCCCTTGCTGAAGTGAGGTCACAAGAGGAGAAGCTGAAGGGGACCTTTCCAAGTTGTACCAATACAGCAGCTTGATCACTGACTTCCAAACAAGGTGAAAGCACAGCTTCATTATCCAGATCTGAAATGTCAGCCAACTGCACCAGCATGAGAAGCGCCATCTAGAGACACTGGGCAGTAAGATAAACAGATCATTCAGTAAAATGGAAACCATATAGTAACAACTGATGTCAGCATCAACGAACATTTTCAAACAACTACAACAGATTACTATATGGATGTGTACTGAGATCAGAGAAACGCTCCCTGTCTGGAGTCTGAATCCAATGAACTGAAATCCTATCAACTGGGCAGTTTTCAAGCACACAGTTACTTCTTCCTACTGTCTTTTCTCTATCCACCACCTGCATCTTCACCCTTGTTTGCAGGTTACCCTCCATTTTAAGCTCCCATCTGCCCACTTACAGTTGGACCTTTCGAGCATCTCCTTTCCTTCAGCAAGTGTTTGAAAGAAAAAAAAAAACCTAAGAGAAACAATAGTGGGAAGCTGATTCTCAACATTACCTAACTTTTCCAACCTGTTACAAACTGCAACTAATAAAATCAAGAGGGAGTATTATTTCTTAAACACTCATGGTAAGCCAATACCAAATGAAAGGGCCAGGTTTTGACAATGCAGTGAAGACCCTTCTGGAAATGGCTGGTGAAATGGCACTCCTCGAAGGCCCATATTTCACTAACTTGGCAAAACTTCGTTTCAAGGTCATTTCCAAATGCTTGTCTTGTGCAGAGCAGCATGCGTGGAGCTACACTAGTGTGGCACCAGGTCAATCCATTAGTCATTGCTGGAGTGAGCCTTCTGTGGAGAGGCAGCCTGCTTCACAGTCAGACGGGCTTCAGAAGAGCATGCCAAGAAAACTTTAAGATTTGAAATGTTACAGAAAAGAAGGTCGCAGCATCTTTTAATTGCCTACTATCTGTGCAGACGGTGGCTTTTCATATTTTTATGCAAAGATTACACATTACCCAGTGTGAAAACCGGGTTAAAAAATGTGGTAAGTGAGTCTGTGCATATGTCTTCAATTGAGCACAGTGCTGAGTGCCAAACTTTGACCAAGCTGATCAGACTGGAGGTCTGTGTGAGAGCCTGAAGTGGTGGAATCTAGTTGCTATAGCTGCAAATTAAACAAATAAATGAGACACCATGGAATGCAGCAAAATAGCTGTGGTCTGATGAGTTCATATTTGCCATATGTGTGAATATTAGCAGTCACATTCTGAGTTTCAGCAAAGTTCTTTTCAAGAAGTGCAACAGAGGGCACAGGCTTTAAAATAAAGAAAGAAGACCTGAAGTCTATGTCCAAAGATAAATATTTTACATTTTGTAGGAGCTATTAAGACATATCATTAACTTTTTAGGTTAGGAGTATATACAAATTCTGTGTTGCAATAAATACAAAATTTCCACCCAAGCACTTTCCCTGGAAGCTTTAGATAGAGCTTGACACTAGCTTGTTACTTAGTATCTGACAATGAATTAAAATCATTAGCTAAAGAATATTTTCATTTTAATATTTTATCTTGTCCCATCCTATTTTATTTTTTAATTGGAGTATAAATGCTTTACAGTGTTATGTTAGCTTCTGATGTACAACAAGGTGAATCAGCTACATGTATACACATGTCCCCTCCCTTTTGAGCCTTCCTTCCATTCCACCAGACTTCCCTTGTGGTTCACCCATTAAGAATCTGCCTGCAATGCAGGAGACCCAGGTTCGATCCCTGTGTCAGGAAGATACCCTGGAGAAAGGAATGGCTACTCCCTCTACATGGCCCCCATCCTTCCCCTCAAGGTCATTGCAGAGCAGCAAGCTGAGCCCCCTGTGTTACACAGAACTTCCTACCAGCCGTCTGTTTCACACATGACAGTGTATATATGTCAAGGCTGGTCTCTCAGCCTTTCCCACACTCTCCTTCCCCCACTATGTCCTCAAGTCTGTCCTCTACTTCTGCATCTCTTTTCTTGCCCTGAAAACAGGTTCATCAGTACCATTTTTCTAGATTGCATGTACATGCATTAATAAAGAATAGCTTTCCGACTTACTTCACTCTGTATGATAGGCTCTGGGTTCATTCACTTCACTACAAGTGACCAAACTTTGTTCCTCTTCATGGCCAAGTAATACTCCATTACATATATGTACCACATCTTCTTTATTCTCCATCCTATTTTAGAGACTTGCATTTGTTTGGCCTACTGTGTGGCAGGCACTGGGGCTCTTTACTTCCATGGCTACCATCTTATGAATTCCCACAATAAGTTAAACATTCCCTACTAGTGGGACTCAGCAGAGAAATATAGACAGACTGTTGAGCAGAGAATCCTATTCTCACTAGCCTCTTAAATTATGTATACTACACTGTAGCGACACTTTACAGACAAAGGTCTGCATAGTCAAAGCTATGTGTTTTCCAGTAGTTGTGTATGGATGTGAGAATTGAACCATAGAGAAGGCTGAGGGCTGAAGAATTGATGCTTTTGAGCTGTGATTTTGGAGAAGACTCTTGAGAGTCCCTTTTACTGCAAGGAGATCAAACCAGTCAATCCTAAAGGAAATCAACTCTGAATATTCACTGGAAGGCCTGATGCTGAAGCTGAAGCTCCAATATTTTGGCCACCTGATGCGAAAANCGCTGAAGAATTGATGCTTTTGAGCTGTGATTTTGGAGAAGACTCTTGAGAGTCCCTTTTACTGCAAGGAGATCAAACCAGTCAATCCTAAAGGAAATCAACTCTGAATATTCACTGGAAGGCCTGATGCTGAAGCTGAAGCTCCAATATTTTGGCCACCTGATGCGAAAAGCCAACTCATTGGAAAAGACTCTGATTCTGGGAAAGACTGAGGGCAGGAGGAGAAGGGAATGACAGAGGATGAGACAG